>OOFC01007999.1:22275-68662 GCA_900323345.1 Pseudochromis fuscus
CTGGGAGGGAAATCCACAGATTGAGGCCATAGTAACTGAAAACTGACCTCCTTTTCTTAGAGTGCATTGTAGAGACTGTATGTAATGCCACACATGCCACAAGGATGAATTTATTGATTTTAAAAACATAATTTCTAAACAGTACTGGACACAGGTTTCGAAACAAATCAGATCAGAGTACCTGCCTGGAGAGATGCTACTCAAGGATAGCGTAAAACATGTTTCTTTTTCTTGGTAGTTTGGGTAAAACAACCCTTTAAACTTTGCAACACAACTTCATAATGTCCATCAGAAACAACACCCTGATTGATTCGCCTGAGTTCCCCGTCCTCGTCCCCCAGGACTCAATGTCATTACAGCGGGACGTGTGCTTTTTGGATTTGACAGTGTTTTGAAATTCATGGCATGTCAATGTTGGCTATTTCCCTGTGAATGTTTCTGTACCAGGGCAATGAATCAAATTTCATGCTCTAGCCATTTGTCTTTATTATGTGCCCTTGTCCTTTCCATTTGACTCTCCCATCTCAGCCCTCCTCGGGGCTCTGCTGGAAAAAAGTCGAATAACATCAAAACAGTTTGAGAAGAAAGCTTGATCACGGGGCATTTTGCTTTCAGGGTCACGCTAGCAATATAACATAGTTAATTAGAAGGATCTAGTTGGAGGTAATTTGGTGATTATTTTTTACATTTCAGCATGGGGAGCAATTTGTCTTCACTTTTCCAGACACGCTGTATACGTTGGCAAACCGCACACACACACACACACCACAGGCGCAAAAAGCACTGCAGCAAACGGAGGCAGAGGGAGGGAGAAAGAACGAGGGTGGCTACATGGATGAAGCTAGGGGACACTTATTTAGCTGGTTAATTAGCTTGAACCTTTTGATCCCAATTTTAAAACTCGCCACGTTGCAATGCCGGCTCCTTTTGTGTGTTGCCGCGAGCCAGATAAAACTCAGCTTTATTCCTTTGCCTTTCAAACGCCACGGCATCCACCAGAGCGGTATTAGCCGTGCTTTCCCTCCCTGCGTGAGCGTCATCCTTATCTATTCCCGGGCGCTCTGTGTAAACTTGGTCACCTCTGACACCTCGGTTACATACAGCTGCACGCATGCATTGCAATAACAAGACCTTTTCTTCTCACCGCCTCTAAAGCAATCAGAATTTGACAGTGGGGGTATCAGCCGCAGCGCACAGGTTTAAATCCTATTTAACTTGGGCTAAGGACAATGAATGGAGGGTGACACTGTTTCATTCTGCCCTTTTAATCAAGCTCTCATTGTTATAGGTGCACTGCAAATGTCAGGTCTTGGTTGTGTGATTCCCTCAAATTGCCGTTCCATGACTGTAGGGAGATGTGTGTGTGTGTGTGTGTGTTTAGGAGAGGGAGGAAGTGTGTGTGCATGACAAGGGGATGTATAAGGGGAGTTGGCATCGAATCCCTGGAGCGTAGGGGTAGAGCAGGAGTTACTAATCAACTGTGAGAGAGCAGGCTAGAGAAGACTCACCCTCTATTTTCCCCCCAGAGAGAAAGAGAAGGAACAGATAAGACAAACCTCTTCAGGCCAAAAACACTACAAATGAATGGCTATCACCAAAAATATCAAGGGGGGGGCGAACAGAGATCCTTTCTTCCACGATCTGCCGCACACGTCTCTCGTCTCTATCCCCCTCCACCTCTCCCTTTTCACTCCAGCAGTAACAAATGCGAGGCCTGGCGCAGAAAGTGCATGAGACTCGGGGGTTACCTCTCTAGCCCCCCGCGCTCATCCCTCCGCTGATGGATAGCCAGGAGGTTGGAAGCCAATGTCAATTTAGTTAACACAGCCAATACCCAGAAGATTCCACTCAGCACTCGCTCTGTGTCTGTGTGTGTATGTGTGTGTGTGTGTGTGCAGGCGAGACAATCTGGGATGGTCTGTCTTCCGTCTCGGCGAGTGTTTTACCGGCTGCCGATCTACTGTCCAGGTTGCCCCTAGAGAGCAGTGTGGTTAACCGCAAAATGTTCCCCCGCGACTCATACGAAGACAGCTTGTCTGCATGTGACCACCTTCAGATATATGGAACAAGACAGAGATTATCATTGACAGGGGAGGAGAGGGAGAGGGGAAGGGGAGGGGGAGGCTGGCGGTAGATTTTAGTAAAGCCATTAGTGATGCTTGTATGAATTAATGTAAAGCTAGTAACTAACTGTCCTGCAGGTTGTTTTTGTTCTTTGATGAGGCTGGAGAGGTACAGATGGCTGTCATAGTAACCACTCACTCGGCGAACTAGATTGATCAGTGGAGATTATAGCTTGTGATTAAGCAGCAGGTTTTTTTTTTTTTTTTTTTTTTTCAAATCAATTCTCTATCACAGAGAGTTAATGAAGAATTAGGCTCCTGATTGTTCCTAAATCATGTTTTCCAGTCTCAAGTGCTTCTGTTTCCAGCCTCAAGCATTTTTTCCCCCTGCTTTAGTATTCAGTCTTGAGTGTTGCAGTTATTTAAAAAAAAATTGTTACTGAACCAACCATCATTTTAAATTCAGTTACATTGATGTAATACGTTCATTGTTTTCACATCTTTTCAGAAAAGTCATGAGACAGTTGTCGTAACCATATGTTGTAATGCATCTTACAGCACATTAAACAGGACGGTTTTACTTTTCCTTCTTAGTCTAAAAAAAAAAACGTAATGCTGCTTACTCTTGCCTGCTTTTCAAGCCCTTAACCTCATTTTAATGTTTTTTACTTGTCCAGAGAAATAAAAGAGAATTAAATGAGTAAAAGCTTGGCTAATTTCTGAATAAAACCAGGCAAACTACAAGCTATGCTCCTAATTGCTTTTCACCAAGACTGAACATAATACCATGAAATCTGCCTGCGCCAAAATAATCTGCAATCAGCAAGTATTATCTGGTTTGATGAAAAGGATCAATTGAAGTAATGCTGCAATAATCATATGCAAATTTAATGAGGCATCTGCAGTGTATTAGGCTGATTATTTTCCTTGCTAAAGCAAACAATGCATGTCCTTCTTGCCTGGGATTTTAGTCAGAAATGCCATAAAATATTAGCATTAGATATCAGGGGGGGGGCTTTAAAACGCATTTACAGCTTCTTGTTGAGACATTTAACATCTGCATCAGTGTGTGTGTGTTTCTGTGTGTGTGTCTGCAAAGCCTCTGAGCATCTCCTTGTAATAAAATGCTAAATGTAATTGTAGCCCACAAGTGGCCACTATATGAAAATGTTAAAATAGTCTTCTGTGACTCAAAATGAGAAAATGAAAAAAGGGTACTTTACTATAATTATATGTCTGGGTTTACAAATGTATTAGGAAAATGTACACCGTTACAAAGTCAATATTCTGGATGTCTTGAACGGTCTATTAGAGCTGTCACAAACTGTAGGGAAGTGAGAGAGACTGCTGTTATATTTCAAGCTTACATTCATACAGTATTTTAATCACTGCTTAATTTATACCACCTACTACATTTTTTTTTCTTTAAAATTGAAATATCCAAAATGTGTTTTCAGTGTATTTTTCGTTTCTCCCCTTCATTGTTTCTTGGAGAAAGTTATAACCATCAGAACACTGACCACATTAAAAATAATTGGCATCATGCTGACATCACTGAATTAATGCTCAGTTAATGTCCTGCTCAGCCTCCCTCTGCACTGTTCGCATATGGATCGCCTGTCTGCCAGAGTGGTAATTACTTCAAATGTGGTCAGGGCCATTCGTTCAGTATAGAGAACTGGCTACAATACACAGTATATGGAAAAGAACAATCTCTTAATGATGGGATTTAAAACAGGGACAGAGTGATTATTCAGTTAATCAATCAGCTGGCGGGAAATTTCTTTTCTTTCATTTGAAGCTCAGTAAAAGTACAGGATTCAGGAAATTACTACAGTGTCAGAATTGTGATGATTCCTATTATTCATAAACCTGCTGGTTGCCATGCAGGCAGAGATGGCCTTTGACATTATTCTTTGTGTTTTAATAATGACTTATTATGGATGTATATTAAATTTGTTATTATGTGATAGTAAATAGATAATATCTTTGGTGTTTTGGACTTTTTGTTAAGACAAAACTAGATAGTCGCAGATACATCAGCTTGAGCTTCAGGAAAATCGTAAAGGGTGTTAGGTTCAGACATTTGACTTTACTAACCTAAACTGATCACCATAGTAATCAGCAGCCCAAAACAAATCCACATGCTCATTGATAATAAAGTTGTTTCTTCACAGCCCAGATTTAAAATAACAGTAGAGAGTCAGTGTAATACAGTAGCCAGTGCAAAGATCTTAAAAATGTCTCAACACAGAGCATTGTACACACTCAACATTCCCAGGTGTGGACATGTCCCTTGTCCCCAGCATGAAAGAAAAAATTATATTTATTCCCCCCCCCATTGTTCCTGTAGGAGAGTGTGGGACAATAAGCAGGTTTTGTTTCCAGTCTGTAATAATCAAGACAGATCAGAGACCTCACATTGTTGTCAATATTCTGCCTAAGCATCAACGGACAGTTTGAGATAACAAGATGATCCTGACTTGTGTATATATGTGTGTGTGCTCTTCAGAGTGAAGCCTATTAGTGAAGTGAGCCTCTCCAGCCACTGTCAAACTTAAAACACAGGACAGGAAGGAGATATTACCTCCAATTATATGCTGTGGTGCATTTGACAAGTGTGAGGACTATCCAGGTGTAAGGCTGTCAGATGATTTTTTTTTTTTTTTTCCTATTTATTAATTCATTTTTGTTTCATATTATACATATCAGGGCGATAGAGAAGGAGCCCTTTTCTTGTCTCCTTCCTTTCCCCATCTTCTTGTCCTCATGAAAAGAAATTACCATTGAAGTCGTGTTCCTTTAAGAGGCTAAAAGAGAAGCTTTTGTTTGGATCTCTTTCATTGCTCTCCCTCTTTTTTTTCCCACCAGACAGAAAATGTGACCCTGCTAACATATGCTCATTGTGTTAATCCCTTGCTGAGGTAAAATGAGAACTCCCTTCACTCACCTTTCTTGACCCATACACCTTCTGTCTCTTCATCGCACTGTATTACAGGACTTGCATTTCAATTTGCAAGCCCAATCACCGGGATCTTATGAGCTGCTGGTTGGAAAGCAATTGAGGCTCATTCAATCTGTACCTCTCGTGTTTCCAATCCATTTTTGATTATTTAAAGATATTAAATGGCTTGAACAAACCGCTCGCAGAAGCAAACGTTTTCCTTTCTTTTCTTTTGTCTCTCCCTCCTTTTCAACACTTCATTTGATTGCACCCACCAGCCACCTTTGCTTCCAACCAGCGCCTCCCTGGTCATGTGTATACCTTGATTTGAGAGTCGAAGGTTGGGGGCTGGGGTGGGGAAGAACGGCACATGGAAATAGGCTGGTGATTGCCTTCCTCCTGGCGTGGTAATGGAGGGCTTGAGTGATCGCGCCCCTCAGGCCCCTCCTTGGTGGCTGATTAGCTGTAGAGCCCCCGAGCTCTGGAGTGACACACTGGGTCATCAGGCTCTGCTCAGTCTGTCCGGGTACCCCTCTGATTGCGTGGTGCTTCATAATTGTGCCCCATTCTGCTTTAGTGTCCGGTGTGCTGCCATCTTATCCACACATCAGAGAGTGTACCGCGTGACTTTTCAGGATGTGCACTCTGGAAATGTTTTTGTCATGAAAGTCATGTCATAAAAATGTAAGGAGACTCCAGTTGCTAACGGGTGACAACATGGTGAAGCTCTTTAAAACATTCAGTGCCTTGAATTTATAGTTGAGCACAAATGCTTCATCTCTCTGAGGCCTGATCTCCCAGCCACATTGTACAATCAATGGGAAATGAAAAGGTCCATCGCAGAGGAAACAAACGCTGTGGTATGATAATGCTTATTGAACTGCATGGATGCAAGGTTGAATTCAATTGGCAACGGCAAAAAAAAGCAGATCAACACTTATGTGAAGTAGTGCTTCTTCTTTCTCCCCATCTCTGTCTGCCAACACCAGCAGCTGCAAATAGGTCTGGTGTAATGTCTTTTTTAGTAAGGCAATCGGTAAAGAATTGCCATCGTGGCATTTATAATCATTGAGTTGGTAGACATGATTGAAAGTTAAAGCAGTCAGAATGGAGAACTCTGAGGGCTCTGACCCAGGTTATTGATTCATATGGTTTATGTGGGTGAGCTGCCCGAGGTGTGGAACTCATCAAATCATAGACTGTATTAATTATTTTTATGTCCTGGCATTAGCCTCAGGTGACACTTGAATTTCTTAAAGTTGAGACTTATGCCCACGCCACTGCGATCAAGCTGTAATTCCCCAGCCAACATCCGTTTGAAGCAAATCTTTGGACGCCGCACTGGACAGCTACGGGTTAGGACCTAAATGTGTGAAAGAGAGAGAATGAATTTGCTCGTCTCCACTGGTTTCACAATGGGCGATTCCACCCATGGCGCTTACTCCATTTAAATAATTCGATATCAGTGTTTTGGCTGTAAATGTCTGATTCCCAAACTGCTTGTATTGGGTAACATTAAATGAATATAATAGGATTAAAGGCATGTAATGGGATAAAAATGCAAGATCAGAAAATGTAATGTATGCATAAAAAAAATGTACATGTCACAATTTAAATACAAGCTAAACAATAAAAATCTCTACACCATCAAATGCAAATGTGCAGGGCGGAGTTCACCATCCTGATGGCCTGAGGAAAGAAGCTTTTGCTTTGTGTCAGACTTCTGTGACCACAGAAGCGTTCGCCTGACTGTAGAGGCAGAAATAGTCTGTTGCTGGGGTGGTGAGGATCCTTTTTAATCCTACTAGCTGTGGTTCTGCAGAGTGGGGAGTGCAGATCCAATGGTACGCTCCGCTTGGCTGAGCAAACCGCTGCCTCTACGATCGTGGCGAGAAGTTTCCATACCGCTCGGCGATGCCCCCTGTTAGGCAGCTTTCCCCAGCAACACAGCAGTAAATCTTTAGGTCTCTTTGTGTGTGCATCAGTTCAGATTCTTGCTGTGTGGACTCCCAGGCAGGTACCACAGGTGCTCAGCTTCCCCACAAGTGTGCGATTTCCTGAGGGGTGTTTATAGTTTATAGTTGCTTCCTCCCAAAATCCTCAACCAGAACCTTGATCTTTGCTAAGAAGCTAGTGACCTTGCACTACAGTATCTCGCACCCTATCCACCTGAACTTGTTGGTAGTCCTGCCATTTACAGCTCTGCCAACTTGAAGTGAAGTGACCACACATTTATGTACGCACAGGGTAATTCAGCACAACCTTGAAAGACATCTATGTGGAGTTTGGAGGCGCCACTGTCCACTCTGGCCCTCATCCAGGCATACAACGAAATGTCCAGTCCTAGACCCATCAAAGGCTCGTTGCATAAAAGTCATACTTACTGAGTTTTTATATGTCTTGGCTCAGCATAATAAACCAACTTTGCGTTACATACATCAAACTGCTCTGGCTCTCTGGTTCTGCTTTCATTTCCCTCGGTGCGTCATCTTGACTGTGGTGACAGGCCCAGCAGGACTGTTATGTTCACACATCACTATAGGGCTTTTCCACTCTCCGCTCGCTAAACCCTAGCAGCTGCTTTTCAGCCAATCGCGACACATAAAATAACATCTTTCTGCCGTTTTGGCTCCTAAAAGCTGTTGCCTGTGTTTTCAAGGCACACACAGCACCTAAGCAGTCAGACTTGTAAATGTGAAGGACGACTTCCATGTTATGTAGCATAACTTGCCCACTGTTTGTGATGTGTGCAATTGCATTTAAGTGCATGTCAGTTTGTATCTTATTTTCTACCAATGAAATGGTGACTGTGGCCACAGGCTTATTCAAGTCCACACATTTTACTCTCCAATGGGATTTTTACTGTTGTCAAGCTTTGGATGAAGTCATTCACTGGTGTTTGTTGGTGTGATTATCTTCTTTCCTATCTCATGCCCAAAGTAAATGCCTGGTCTCCGATGTCTCACTTCTCCACAGACTTTTGCCTGCTCGTCTGGCTTTGTGTAATCTTGTATATACGTTGGTACATTTGCTTTATTCACCCGTTACAGTTTCGGTGATTTCACCTGCTGCACATTTACTAGATTATGAGTATAATACATGACTTTTTCCCTTGCTGGTGCTTTGATAGAAAATTATAGTGTCACTGCTCTCGAATGAAATGGGACTCAGTGTCAGCCTTGTACGGGGTGATAGACTTTACAGCGCCGGAAGAGACTTATATTGAAAAGTAAATCCGCCATCATATTCAGCACAAGCATTTACATAAGAAGAAGCAGCGGAGGGCTGTAGCAGATGAGTGGCTCGTTGTAACATTGCACATTTGTTCAGTCAAGAAATCAGTCAAGGTGTTTGCCATGCACCGAAATCCTCAGGGAAAATATCAGCTTTGTCAGGGGTCCCTGATGAATACTGTAACCAGGGTAAAAATGGCATATTGGTTAATGTCACCTCTCCCTGTGTTTATAACTGAGTGTGCTACTGAAAGGTAACGAAGAGCGATAGTAGGGTACATTTGCCCAGAATGACAGTAGAACCTGACTATTTTCTATTTGCTTTGGATCATTCAAATGATTTGGGTCACGACAATGATACACGGGGAACAATTTAACATCGTTTCGTTTGATTTCATCGCAACCCCTTTGTGTGGCACAGTTGAACATTGTGAGCGCTCCCTAATTGGCAGAGAAAGTATCAGATCAGACATTTGAGAGTTCAGAGCTCCTGACTGATGATCCTGATAGAAATCTTTTTCCAAATGAGACATTTTAACTCTTGCTGCAGAAACTCCGCACCGCCTGTATGGCCTTCATTTTAGATTATTCACAGGCGCCACCAGGATTACTGTAATAATATGGAGACAGTAACATGTCAAGGTGTTCTAGCACAGTGAGGTTAGGAGGTGAAGGCTGACTTTGAGGGTGTTTACAACTACGGATAAATCGTAGCCTCTGCACTTTCTGTTTGAACAGCACACTAAGGATGCACTTTTACCTACGGTCCTGCACATTGTGAATTGTTGACCAGAGTGAATGAGGGAAAACATATGGGAAACATCTTGCAATTACCAGGAGGAGAAACAATGCAGTTTACTCCATATGGGGTCAGGATAACAATGTCGATGCTGCCTTATCACCTTGAGCAGAGTCAGCATCCTTTTCGGTAATCAAGCGGTTATCTTTTCTAAATAGGTTTGGATATGGAGAAGTGGAAGTTAACTAAAATGAAAGAAGGAAAAAGAAAGTTGTCCTCACAGAGTCGATGGTGCATCTTGGGTCATTTGCATGGAAAGAGAGCAGCTTTGTTGGACTTACTTGTCATTTATGGGGTTATCGAAAATATGATGGTGCTTTATTGCTGTTTTAGACTCTTCAGCCTCTCTCCATCCTCTTAAAGGTCAGCGATGTTGGGGATTTCCAGTTGGTCAATGGCACAAATTCTCATGTCAAAGTTCACTAAAGTAGATTATTATGAGAAAATCAAGTGACGTGTGAATGAATTGATATCAGTGGGGGGTTTTTTTGGGGGGTGGAGGGGGAATTATAATGTCTGTGAGCCCTAAGATGCTTGCATTTGTATTGTGGTGAAAGTGTAATGTATTCTTAAAAACTGCAGTGAGTGTCTGCTGCATGCATCTTAATAAATGAGCTAACTCAAAATCCAGAAACAGCACAAACTCAAACTGACAAGTATTCTAGGAGGCTTCTCTCAATTTGCTGTCATGTTGGATGATTCACTAATTTGATACATAATCATTAACATCTAAACCCTGAATGAATACTGCATGTGTGAACAGCGACACAATGTTTTCAACACGGCAACAAAAGTGTGAGCATTTTCACTTCCTGATAGGAAAGGATGCAGCATGATTCCTACTGTCCACCCTCGGTGTATTCTTTCTTTATGAGCTGAATAATGTGCAATATCTCGCAAAGCTGCACGCCTTCCTGGTAATGTGTCACTGCCGGAGACAGATGCACTCACCTCAGTTCAAAGTACCACATGTCATTTTGTTGACAAGCTGTAGCTGGGTAACGGTGAGCATGCTTGGGAAGACATATAATTCTGTATTCTCTCTCAGAAAATCTTGTACCTCGGCACAGAGTCTGTCAGCGCTGTGTGCTCAGATAACTTAACTCGAGCATCGAGATGTGGCTAAAAATCTAGAACTGATGCAGTGTTTAAATCTGAGACAGCTATTTGTGAATGTGGATAAATAAAAAGCAGATGCGGGGCATCGGTGGAGAGTCACAACAAATGAACTTGTTCGTTTTCACTGCTTTTTGCAAGCATGCTATGGTTTGTATTTGTGTGGGTTTTTTTTTTAGCAAAACAATTTCCTTAACACTCACATTAGATTGGCTTTGCCTTGCTAGCAACTGATGAGGCAGGTGAGGAAATAATGTCCAAATACAATGATCTCCTTTCATATGCCAACCTAACAGTTCTTAAAGTTTATTTTATTATTGTTTATTTTCTTAACCTTTTTCTTTAATTGCTTAAATGTACTTAAATGGCTACTGAAGAGCATTACCATTCCTCCATACCATATCTAGAGGTCAAATAGTCCACAGAATACCTTTAATTGGTCGTTCAAAAGACTTGTAACCTGTGAATGTTTGGGCATATTGATGGTAGATGTGGAAGATCTGCTCCAGGCTAAGTCAGTGACCTCCTTATTGAAACCCCACTTGGCTGACCTCATCTCCAGGCGTTAGACCACATGAATGTGAAACAGCAAGCAGTGCCTGATGGTGATGCTCTGCATTATGGCCTTTGCCCTTCTGATACATAATGCACATATAATGTTGGCCTACTTAGTGTTTCGCCAAACACATTTTAATTGCATAAACTCTCAGTAGTTAATAAGCAATGTGGGAATCAGAAGGGTTTTCTGTTGGCACGGTGATTACCTTGTCCATGTGTACACCTCAGGTCCGGTCATATAGGAGCCATTTAATGAGTCAGTGCTATGGCTGATGGATATTAACTTCCTGTAATCCAGTATCTTTTAATCTGGGACTTGCTTGCAGTCTCCTTCACTTTATACTGATGGTGTTTTTCATAAACAGAGGTGGGTAGAGTAGACAAAAATTGTACTCAAGTAAGAGTAGTGTTACTTCAAAATAATATTACTCAAGTAGCAGTAAAAAGTAGTCATCCAACAAAATCACTCAAGTACAAGTAAAAAAGTATTTGGTGAAAAGACTACTCAAGTACTGAGTAATTGTTTCAACATAAGGTCTGATTTATGATTATTTTTAAATTGTGTAATCAGACAGATACATATAAAATATGTGCAAATTCTGGTACAGTTGTATTGCTAGTGATACAGTGACTACAGTGACTACAGTAATGGTAAATCAATTTACCGTAATTCTTTGACCATTTGCCCTATTGACGTAATTCCAGCTGATTCCGGCTGACGTGCAGCGTTCCATACATATTACCTACATTACGGTAGTGTACAGAAGCTCTGCCTGTCAGCTTCAAAATCAGCTGAAATCATGCCACTAGCGCAAATGGCCAAGGTATAACAGTGATTTGATTGACACGTCACTTTCTGTCAGCAGCTAAATGTTCGGGGTTAAAAGGTTAAATCGTTCGGTGACTAAACTTTTAACGCAAATGATTCAGCTACAAAGTTACCAAACAAAATCCCCACTAACTCAGGGATTACCCACAATCCACCTTCTTAAAGGTACAGGCTTGTAACACAGGTAAAGTGAACAAGTGAGACACGAGATGCTGGGCGGATGTTGTAGTGTTCACAGTGCCAACTAGTGGCAGATGGTGTATCTGCAAAACTTGAAAGTTGGTGCACTCGTAACTGAAGGTACCACTTCATCTAAATAAAAAGTAACAACTCGTGTGTAGCTCAGTGTAGCGGAGTAAGAGTTTCTTCTTCAAACATCTACTCAAGTAAAAGTAAACTGTATGGTGCAGTAAAACTACTCATAGAAGTACTTTTTTTTTTTTAAAGTTACTCAAGTAAAGGTAAGGGAGTAACTGTAACTCGCTACTACCCACCTCTGTTCATAAACACCATCACTTGAACATATTTATGATGAAAGTGTAATTGCACTCACTTTTTCAGTCGAGGGTTCTCCACCAGAGCACTATTTTGTGAAATGACCTTCAATTAAATTCCTGCCAGAGTGATGTCAGTGTATCTCAGAATAAAATCAGTGCAAAGTTTGTTGAAATAAAAGTGATGGTGCTCCTCTGTCTGCTTTCTTCTTAATTAACAGGGGAGTATGCATTACATTCCCCCTCATATCACCTCATGGTTGTCATGCTCTTTGACAGTGTTTAATTGAAAAAGGGTGTCTGCAAATTTCTTACCAAGTTCATGATCAGCATTGATCATAGAGTGTGTTGATGTGAAGTGAAACTTGCCCAAAAAATTATGCTTTAAACTGACTTTACGCACAGTGTCAGCATGACCATCAACCATCCCTCTTTTTGCTGTCACACACACACACACACACACACACACACACACACACACACACACACACATAGATAAGACTATTGTGTTTTCCAGGCTATATTCTATCAAATCAGGCAATGATGAATATGAGACAAGTCATCCATTATAAGAACTTGATTGGTTATGTAGTGGCAAAAATCACAGCACTTCATTTATTGCCTTCACTACACACACACACACACACACACACACTCTCACATACGCACACACACCTCGGTGTTGCCCGGCCCAGCCTCTTTCATAATTTTCTTGTCAAGCATAGCAGACAGCGTAATGTGAGAGGGCAAGCACAGAGTAAACAGTGGACAGATTTTAGATGTATCACTGTAATGGAGTAATTACCCGTCAACGGGGGACGGCACAGGGATGCTTACCAACACTCTGGTTCAACAGAATCAAAAGGAATCTTCAAATAAGGTATTAAATTTTAATTACTAGCGTCTTTTGGCAGCTTAGTTTAAGTCAGTCCATTTTCTAACATTGATGCCAATTCCCCTCGCTCTCCTCAAAGCATGCATAGTTGGCTTACTTAGTATTTAATGCACAGATTGATGGTCATGTAGTATTTGAATGCACCTGATGACACTATAAAAACCAGGTCAGGGAGAGTGGTAAGGTATCTATGCTTGTGATCATTATAATTAGAGAATGGGCTCAACGAAACTTATTAGAGGGAAAGTTAATATCTAATATTAGCTTAAACATGCCATGTAACAATTTCAAAAACAACATTCACAGGTTCAAGTGGGACCAGGCTCAGTGGACTAACAAATAATTTTAAACTTAAAAGAGTGGTTTTATTTTTCAGGGTTGTTATACATTGCATTTGCTGTATAAAATAGCTCCTCTACTCTTTCCCCCTGCAGGTTAATACTTAATATTGAAAATACTATGAACTTTTTCAGTGTGAACAAAAGTGTCTTTGTTTCCAGGGACATGGCTCTGCTACCAAACACTGAGAGAAACCCTGCAGCTTCTTCTTTCTATTGGCTAATGATGCTATTTCATTATATGTTTGTATTACTGTGAAATACCAATTACAATACAAATTTATACAGTAATAATTATCCCTTTAATATCTCTTGAGCTCTTGAACAATTATGCAAATAAGTGAGTAGGACTGAATTTAACTATTTAATTTACTTCAAGAGGGTCATTCATCTCAGGTTGTTTTATCTACTGGCAATTTCTCAATTGATTCTCCAGAAAATGTATTATATCAGTATAATATGATGTAAAATGGTACATCCTGTGGTATATTTATCTACATCTGTTTGTCCTAGAGTTAATACTGTATTTCAGAGCTGCATGCCCACATGGGACAAGAAGCCAGTAGCAAACCTGAGGTCAGGATTTTGGTCAAAATCAATCGATATGATGGAAAATGACAAAATAGTGTCCAACGAAGGAGCTAATAACCATGTGTTAGATTTTCATCTCACTTTTTCAATGGGAAGCGCGCGCTGGGAAGCCTGGCATCTCTCTGGTGTTCACAGTTTGTGGCGACTGCTGTACAGGAAGAAAAAAAGAATTATTAGATTTAATAGTATGTAGGAGAGAGGAAAGCAATGAATAAATAAGAGGTTATACAGTGGTGCAATTCAAATCAGCCTTGGATTCAATTTGTCGATGGAATGGTAATAGGGAGGCCAGAAAGAGGAGGCAGAAAATGGTATGTGATTTCCTCCACTCGCTTGCATCACACCATGCTAATTTGTGTTTCATGCTCTGCAAATGCAAGCATGAAATTCAAACCTTGGCATGCAATTAGATGTTTTTTTTTTGTTTTTAAGTATTTATTTATTTGGCTAGTTTAAAACAATTACCCTCAAATGCTAGTTTTGGTAATAATTAAAAGTAAGTGATTGCGAGGGCTGAGGAACGGCTTAGTGGTCCTTTTTTACGAGGACTGGTTTCAGCGCAAGTGGCGGCGCGCGTTTCATTTTCATGATGTCTGCGTAGCCTTGTGACTCTCTTCAAAGACCCACAAAAAAGTGTGTGAATAAGAAAGGCACAGTGTAAATGGCCCTCCTAATGACTCTCAGCAGGACTACTCCTTGTATCTTTTATGAGCCAGGAAGAAAGGCGCGCATCATTATACAGTGCCCATCTGAAATCCACCAGCAGCATGATGCTCGACAAAAAGAATCCCCTCCTGGCAAATCGCGCGTAATGGGACACATTAGCGTATCGTTAGCCTGTTAGCATGCCTGGAGGTCAGACACTAGCTGCCAAATTCCTGCTGCTGTAGAAAAAGAAGAGCTGGCTCTAGATGTCTGTTCATTCATTTGCGAACAGATAAAACACTCTTCTTTTTTCAGACGCGTTTCTACAGGATTTAAAATATTTCTTCGGGATTTAGTAAAGACGACAATTAATGAATGGAGTCACATCTATTGCATCAAGAGCACACGACTGCCCCGCTCAGCAAACACAGATATTCATAAACGTCCCTCAGACTAAGTGCTGATTCCTCAGAGAAGTAGTTCCTCGGTCTTACATGGAGACACTGGCAAATGTTAACAACATCTCCTGCATGCATTAGAAGCAAATGTATTACTTGATATCTCACTTAAAAATACACTGAACATCTGTTTAAGTCTTTGGCAATCATGTTAGGTCATAAAAAAAAGATGTGCGAGAGCAAATTTTCTGTTTTAACGAGGAATCATTTTTAGCTGCATCTATTCTGGGACTCTCTAGCGGGGATATACTACAGGTGTGCTTTGTTTAAAATGTCACCAGTAAAAGCGGGAGCATAATGTGAGTGTATAGAACAAGAGAGGCTATTGAAGATGCCCACAGCATCAATCAAAGGAAATCATGTGAGAGCTGGCAATGGAGAGTCCAGATGTATTTATGTGTTTTGCCTCCTCATGAGATGATTAGCTCTCCTTGTACTGTTAATAATTGCATTATGAGATTGTTGGTACTTTGTGAAGCAGCACTAGGGACTCATGCCACTGCTATGAATTACAGGACAGCTCGGCAGAGATTGATAGGAAGATGAAAGGAAACCACAGCAACAGATGATGTAGATGATGGTGGGGGGAAAAGAAAGATGGATGGTTGTGGTCAGGGAGAGTTTAATAAAGGAAGAAAAAAAAAAAGTGATGAGGGCCGTGACTGTGGCTGTCACCCGGTGCCATCTGTTACTCACTATACAGTGGTCTGTTGATGGGATTGAAACCCAAAATATCATCTAATTTTATTCACCTTCAAAATGATACGCATCATCGCAGAATAATCGCATGCTGCATTATGGGAAAATGAATCTGGAATAGTAAAACAAATGACCTGGTAGATCCTGCAGCATTGCCTCTCACTATACGGCTGGAGATGCTTCGATTTTCAAGAAACCATAAGTGACATTTCGATGCATCACCGTGCAATCTAGTTAGGGGTGAAAGGTGGGAGAGTGGGGAATTGTAAGGCTAACAAGTGCAGGGGCTAGTCAGCAAATAATGGGAAAGTCATCTGTGAGAGATGACTATCAATTAAAGGCACTTAAGGCACTAATGATCAGCAAAGGGTTCCTAATGAGGATATGTGAAGGTGGGATCACATCTCTGGAAGTCAAGTGCAGTGTTAAGATTCCAGCATTATGCTAAAAGCCATGAATGCGCACGGGCCCACTCATCACACTATCAAGGTCATTAGATGCTGTAATCAACTTAGCTAGCATTGTTTCAGGGAGAAACGAAGTTGCTTCGCTTTAAAGCAGCGACGGGAAACCATGTGCCGTGGTACAGCAGGTGATTACACTAATTAGTTCCTTCTGTCAGCTAGAAGGCATGCTAATCAGTGAAATCGCCCTGTGCAGTGTTTGGTTGGAATGAAAACCTGCACACTCTGGGCCATTCGCTGTCACACGGTTGCTTATCCCTGCATTATAATGGAGAATTGGAGACAGTGGGCTCAGTCGTTTGCCTTCTCTGCTGATTAAAAACAAAAGTTCGAATAATCAGTCACCTTTATGGACATAAAAAATGCATGTAGAATACTAACATGAATGCAGGAAGGATATGACGTGTTGCAAGAGGGAAAAAAAACACTGTGATCTTCATTATAAGTGATATATTTAGAATAGAATAGAGTAGAATATACTTTATTCATTCATTCAAGTAGGGCTGCAATGATTATTCAACATAATCAATGACGTGGATTATAAAAATTTATCGACACGGAAATTCAAGAGTCAATGCGTCGTATTATTGTTTTGTTATTGGTAAAATCAAATACCAGCTAGAGAAAGTCGTTTGTACTTGCAGTTCCCTACAGGAACTGGTGGGGGCAGTATCGCTCCCACTGTTTACATTATTCACAGAAATGGACAGGAAGAAGAAGATGCGGCAGCACAGTGACAGTGACGGGCAGAACAAAAAAAACGTACAAAAAAACCCAAGACATACAGTCGACCGACACAAAGTACACACACTCTGCAGGACGGAGTTTTCACTGAAGCACTTCCAGTTTAAAATACCACATTAATGGGAAGCATACGTTAGCCGGGGATTCTGCTAGCACTTAAGCTAACCCGTCGCCCGACAAACCACCCTCATGCAAATTTTTATTATTTCACAGCGCTATTTATTATTGCGCCTTAACAAGCATTTCTTATCCAATTATTCGATTAATCGATGGAGTAATCAATAGATTATTCGATGACTAAAATAATCATTAGCTGCAGCCCTACTCTTCTATATGGTGTGATAAAGAATGTAATTTTTTACTGTTCACCACATGTTAAGCTTTAAAAAATCATCGTAATTATAGGTTACAGAATTAAGAATAGCATCTATGACAACTACTAATTCAAAATTATGACTGTAAATATTAATTTTGGTTAAAAAAAAAAAATCCACTGCATGTGGCACTAGCTAAAGGCAAACATGGACGACCCACATCAGAAAAACTGATTTTCTGATTGGTTGACATGTCAAAGCATTTTGACCAATCAGAAAATCCTTGAAATTTAAAATATATTTGAATTGGTGGCCTTCATGAAATCATCCATGACAGGGGACTTTGCTTCAGGACAGATTTTCAGAGAAGGATATTTCAGTTATGAACGCTTTATTTTCAAACATTCCCATGAATCTTCCAAACTGTATTTTGACAGCGGTTTTTTTTAGTCCTTTAAAAACAGAAACTTTGAAATATTTCATCTGAAATACATCCATGATACCAATACCTTCTTACTACATACCTAACTGGTGATATAGCTATTTGTCAAAAGTTATGAAGTATACACCTTTATTTAAATGAGAAGTTTCTGCTGAAATGGTCAGGACTAACTCGCATCAGCAAAGGTGCAGTGAAGCAACAGCTTCAGACTGAGCTCACTCTCTCTTGGCTGTAGGAAGAAAACATTGTCCGGGCAGGAAAGAGCATGATACCACTGACACTGCACACTCTCCAGCACCTGAGGGTATTTTATTTTCTCCGTAGCAACCTGCTCACTGATGACCCCCATTACCTGCCTGGCACACAGGTCAGGCACGTATTGCATCAAATAAAATGTACTTCCTGACAATCGCACACACAAGGCCATGGAAAAAACCAGGAGAAGGCTGAAAGAGGGTCCTCGACGGCAGTGAAACCATCTGTGCATCTGTGGGTTGATTCAATCATGAGCTGCACTTCTACATACTGTATTATCCCTCCCAGATGTCTATGTGGAGCGAAATGATGTTTTTGAAATATTTATTTATACTTAGGGGCATTGGAAGCTGTTGATCTCCCATATTGCAAATGCAATTTCCCCCGCTATCCATTTTCTCACATGGTTAATCTAGCTCAAATATCAGTAACACAATTTTTCTAAAATTACCTGAGAATTTCAATTGATGAACATCTTTGGGACGAGTGCAATTTCAATTTCTTGTCATTATTAGCTGCTGAATTCACTGGTACTGGTATATTTAATACAAGAATATATTGGTTTTATTCCTGGTAAGGCTGCCTCTTCTTCTCCTCCCTCGCAGACTACACACTCCAAGGCATTTTATCGTCTCTCAAGGCTGATACTGTATGCTTTGTTTCCAGAAGAGTCACCAGCAACCTCTACAGAGTGTTTAACAGAGCAGAAAGCTTTAGAAATAACTCTTGGATCTAAATACAAACAAGTCCTCGCTGAATCACAACTCGACTTCAATGTTTCTGACCTGCAATGTCACCACCGTTGCAAAAATTCAGGACACAATGAACACTTGGGCAACACATCACACTGGTTTGCATTTGGCAAGGATCAACTCAAGGGTCGATTGCATCCATGCAGGAAAAGCAACCTGCTCCATTATTTTTATATCTGATGTGTCCACAGGTGAAATTCTTTAGTTATAGATTTTAAATTCATAAGAAACCTTGATACTGGCATCTTTTCAGGCAGTTTGTTTACAAGACCAGTTCTGTTGACCAGTGCAAGCCCCCTTTGGGAAAAACAGAAAGTGTGATTTTTTTATTTATTTATTTTGTGGATGCCAAAAAAACTGTAATTTCTCAACTGTGAATATCATTTTAATAGAGGTATCTTCTACTTTGCCAAGGGAAGCGTGACCGAGCATGTCCGTGTCATTTGGCCATGTGGGTGTTTTGGAACAGAGCACAAGCATTCACATATCTCGCAGGTTATTTTTTCATTCACTCAACTGCTAAGAAAATTGTGAAAACATATGTCATACCTCAGTTATTATTAGAGGTGTTGAAATTAATCAAATAATGGATGCATTGCATCACGGACATGAACGATGCTGCATCGATGCAAAAGCTGAGCATAATCGATTATAACGTGATCATGTCCCTCGTAAATTTTCCGGTCGGAACAAAAAAAAAAAAATCACGTGTTTAATCTAGACCTAATATAAACTCTAGTCTCATCTGGGTCTCATATGTCATTCGTCATGATCAACAGCAGCGGGTGGTCCTTAACGCGCTATGACCGACCGGCCGCCTCTCTCATTTCCCTCATTGCTAACACAGTTAGCTAGCACCGTTAGCACTGCTAGTTTTTGTTTAACTTTCAGTTTCGAGTGCACAGGCCCGTGGTTACTGACGGCACTGTGTGTGTGTGTTTGTTCACACACAGACGTACCGATACACTTGCACCTGTTTTGATGGATGCTCCATGTGAACTTTGTCATACTCAGGAAATGCTCTAATTTGTATACAAGTACTGTTGTCTGCTGTGTTCAGACTCAAATTTGCTTACTACATGTCCGATCCGGCTTTAGTAGCTATAAAAATGTACTTGACGCATCGAGATATCAAATCGTTGACGTGATAATCGTAATTGAATCGGATCAGCAGACCAGTGAAGAAACACACCTCTAGTTATTAAGTTACTCACATATTGAATTATTTTGAAAATGGTGCTACATGGTTCACAATAGCTGAATTGCAAAATGAAGTCATGGCCACCTGCTTTCTAGCCTAATGTTTTAAGAAAAAAGGAGACTTTCATATGCAGCACATATTTGTTTTGCATCAGCGTTAGTTTCCCATTTATCTTTTTTCTAACAAAGGATTAATGGAATCACATTGTTCTGTGCTCTGTGATAAACACCAAACCCAGTTAGACTGAAGTAAATACACTGATTCATTAGGCGACAAATAACAGTAGCAACAACAACAAAAACGTTAGTGAACTATGACAATAGTCTGAAAGTAGAAGTAATAACTCACCTCTAATGGCTATACTGTCAAAACTCACAAAACATAATGTTTGTGTAGTTATCCACAAGGTAAATGTGCATAGTGCTGAGGATATGGAGCATTGAACTGACCCCAATAGTCACAAGGTAACATGTTCACAGACCGATCCCATGACTTTTTAACTGCCTGTGTGTCAGTATTTTTAGTTTTGACCCACACAGATATTGTACTGATCAAATTGTGTCAGTTCATCTCTTCTGGGGAACACTCCAAAGGAACACCAAACATACACGGATTGAACACTGTCGCCTCCCTGTGGTGGAGCAGCAAAACTATTTTGTAAAACACCATTTGATGTCTTTTTGAATCCCATCTTCTGATTTTTGTCCAAAACGTAATTTGTTCTGTGTGTAATCCTTTATCTAAGAAATGATGTTGCAAGCAGACAAAAACATAACCTCCTTGGTGGAGGCAATTATGAATATTTTTAGATATAAAACTTTTTTTTTTCATACACATCCTGGTGCAGTCAACATTAGGGAGCCTACAGAGACTTTAAATGACTAACAGGGTTCCAGTGGTACCTTACAGTGTTCAACAAACTGATCTGCAGTCATGGCCCCTACATGAGGCTCTCAAGAGAAGTCCCGAGCACCCTCCCACACCTGTCGGAGACGGGCCTTTCTGCGGTTGCCGCTCCTCTTCCTCCTCCCACTGGCAGCAGGGCAGGCGGTAATTAATTTCCACATTTTAACTGGGAGGCAAAATGCTAGCGTCCTGGGACTGAGGCGCATGCCACCAGCCTACATTCTGGATTCAAGGGATTAGGATAATTAGCCCCCGGAAGAGTGGGCAGACAGATGGAGAGAGGAGATGGTGGCACCTCGTGGCCGGGGAGGCTGATCCCTTCTGTTCCCTCCTCTAGCTTATGGAAGCAAAGAAGCTGTAAACAATAGTTTTCTAACTGAGAAAAAAAAATCTAAACACAAACAGATTGCTGAATACTTGTGCCTCAGGATAATCTTTTTTTTTTTCCGTCTTTCTCTAGAACACATAGTTTTGGAAAGATTTCAATTTCATCTGTTGTGTAAATTTGCTAACTTGTTGCAAACATCCAGAGAAGAATATGATGTGTGTGATTCTGTCTGTATTCATTTATGGGTAGAAATGGTGGGCGGGTGATCTTACAATCTTATATCTTGGCGGTTCTTAATTTGGCACAAGATCTGCTTTTCATAGGAAGAGTACATTGGACAAACATCTTGGAGGAGTAACTTATTTTGTAAACAGAACATAGCATAGCAGAGAAAAGACTCAGTTTCTGTAGTTTGGAAATTGTTTTATTTCTTCTGATTAGATGTTCAGCTATTACCGTATTTTCCAGACTATAAGCCGCTACTTTTTTCTGACGCTTTGAACACTGTGGCTTAAAACCGGTGTGGCTCATGTATCGGCGCCACGAAGCTCGTTAGCTTTTTACAAGCTAGCAAGCTCCGTGCCGCTGATATGTTAGCCTCGTCACATCAGACCCGGTCAGAGTGGACCACATGAAACTGTTCGAATAAATTCAATAGCGGCTTATAGACAGGTGCGGCTTATAGACAGGTGCGCTCAATAGTCCAGAAAATACAGTAAATAAAACATCCCAAGGGATATTTAGATGTGTTTTGTTTGAATTTACACATCACTCATGTTATATTGTCTTCACTTGGCTACAAATAGAAAAATTCAAAGGTATTTCTGGTTTGGTTAAAAACTGTGATTCAGATCTGGGATCATAACGTCCAAAGCTTTGCCACAAATGTAAACAAGCCCTGTTATTTCACAAAATGGGTGCCTGCTAATGTCTGCGATGGTTGGGCAGGGCATTTTGACAGCAGCTCTGCTCTGTGCTCTGCTCAGCCTCCAGGATCCCTCAGTCACTTAATGAAAAAGAGAGTGGACTTGTTGCAAGTCAGTGATGCAGAAAACAGATTAACTCAGCTGGGCTTTACTTGCCCAATATCATGTACAACAAAAGCATCACCTCAAGTATTGGGTATGAAGAGAGAGAGTACAAAAAGGATGGAGAACAGGGAGGAAAATGAATGCAGTAATGTATGGTGGGATATACAGTATTGGCACAGCATCAGCCACATTTTAATCAACCCAGATGTCTAAGAGGGCGAGGCGAGAAGGTTTTACGGTTCGTGTTGTAGACGCAGCTTAAACAGTGCTCGGCTGGTGAGTGGTTTTTTTTGTCCATTTATCAGAGTTACTCGGCTCTAAAAGTGTTTTGTTTGCCCTGTTCAAGTTGCAGGAGTTTCTGACAGCTCGTGTAATGTGTTTTACTGCCACGGAAGAAATAAATGTATGACGACTGAGAACGAGTTAATAGCGTCTCTCAACATTACTGCAGAAATGAACCGGGGAGAAAATCTGCCAAACAACAAAGAATTATGGCTGTCACAGATGATGAGCTCAAAAGACAGTCTGAAAAATGCATTGGCCACATCAGAGTGCCAGACACGAAGTATGTGATGATTTTTACAAAAAGTGTAAAAGTGTTTCCTATACAGGCCAAAAAGTCTGTATCTCAAACAGCAGATGTTGGATAAGGGAGATTTATAATCAAGTTTATAGTCAAGATGGTATATTTAAACCACTCTTTATATATGTAGTTCATCAGTATGTTTGTATTGTCATGATACATGTTCACTAAAACTGAGAAATTATAATTAGCATGAACTAAAAGTAAATAGTTGATTACCGTATTTTCCAGACTATTGAGCGCACCTGTCTATAAGCCGCTATTGAATTTATTCAAAGAGTTTCATGTTGTCCACTCTGACCGGGTCTGATGTGACGATGCTAAACGTATCGGCGGCACGGAGCTTGCTAGCTTGTAAAAAACTAACGAGCTTCCTGCCGCTGATACATGAGCCACACCGGTGTTTAAGCCGCAGGGTTCAAAGCGTCGGAAAAAAGTAGCGGCTTATAATCTGGAAAATACGGTAATTGTTGAAATTGTTTAACAAGAAAAAATCAGCTTTAATTAGTTCCTGCTTTCCTACTGTTGGTTTTATTTGTTGCACAAACCACCAACCCTGGGGATCATGCAGTTACTTTTTTTTTTTTTTTTAACTCTGCCATTACACAAACAAATAATATTGCAGATTGATAAATAATGAAAACAGTGAGTAATCCCAGTCAGTTCTAGTGTAGTCCTAAATGACAGTCCCAGATGTTACCATACACCACAGCATTTATCACAAACAGTCTCAAAAAGTTGCATACAAAACACAAACAGTACTAGATTAGTGCAAAATTAAATACATATGTTTAAATAAAACTGTCATCAATACTAGGCTTCCAATCCTACATAACTACAAGTCAGATTTTTTATGTATAAACTGTTTTAACTTGAGGCTACATTGATTCTGTGCTCTTTTTGAATTCTGTGCAGTGTAAGAACATCTACTTATTGATTCCCGAAGCAAAAAAGAGGTTTGTCCAACGTCAGTTTACCTCAGGGGCCCCTTTCAATTCCCCACAGATACATCTTGATTCACTGGCCCAGAAACCGCAGGAGGTTTCACTGTGTCAGCGCAGCCTGGTTATGTTGGCATATATTGATGGATGTATACACCTGCTTTGTTTTTTTGTTTTTTATTCACTTTGGGACATTGCAACAAGCTGTAAACTCAGAAGGTGTTTTTGTTGAGCTCATCCGAAACATTGTTACCAGCAAAGACACCCTTAATGATTAATGCAGCTTTAATGTTAGTGAGTTTAATGAGCTGATTGATCGTATAGATCAGGGGTCCCCAACCTTTTTTGCACCATGGACCGGTTTAATGTAAGCATTATTTTTGCAGACTGACCTTCAAGATATGACAGATAAATGCAACAAAAATAAAATAACAGACCGGCATAAAAATTAAACCTCTACAACGAGCGAATTGCTGGCGATACAGAGTGACTAGCATAAACCAACGTACTGTAATTCCTCGGCCATTTGCGCTAGCGACGTGATTCCAGCTGATTCTGAAAGTCGACAAGTGGGGCGTTTCGTATATATTACATACATTACAGCAGTAATGCAGGGGAATGGAGTCATGCGGTGACGTGCAGCACTCTGTACATATTACCTATATTACGGTAGCGTATGGAAGCTCTGCTTGTCGGCTTTGAAAATCAGCTGGAGTCACATCGTTAGCGCAAAAGGCCGAGGAATTACGGTGATTTGATTGACATGTCACTTTCTGTCAGCAGCTAAATGTTCGGGGTAAAAGGGTTAAGTTGACCTTTTCCCGTTTGTAAAGAAGCTCTCCATAGATGTTTATTTTTTTTTACTCATTTTCGCTAGTTTGTGGGCTTTTTGGCTAACGTATCTGACACGTCATATAATGTGACCAAGACAAGTATTGACATGTCAAGAGGCACAAGTCTTGAAAGAATCCGGTCATTTTTCAAAATAAATCGTCTTTCAGCCTCTAATATAATCCAATACAATAGAAATGATATAAATTATTTATTCGTTCTGTGCGGCCCGGTAACAAATGCCTCACGGACCAGTACCGGTCCGCAGCCCAGTGGTTGGAGACCACTGCTATAGAACATTTAGTTTTTTTTGCTTCTTGGTAAAAATGATCCTGCCTTCACTTAAACATACATAATACACGATAAGGAA
Source organism: Pseudochromis fuscus (assembly GCA_900323345.1). NCBI lineage: Eukaryota > Metazoa > Chordata > Actinopteri > Pseudochromidae > Pseudochromis > Pseudochromis fuscus. The sequence continues at coordinate 47,100 of OOFC01007999.1, forward strand.
TAAGAGATTATATTACACACACATGCACAGCCTTTATCTTGGAATTCTAGCATCGCTGACAATACTAATGGTACATCCCTCCCAACATGTGTATGGCCTAATGATTCCTACCACTGGCTGACAGCCTCGGCCATATCTTTTTCTCTCCGAGTGTGTTTCTGTGCCTCTCGCTCCCTCTCCTCATGAAAAGCACAAGGAAAAAAATAAGTGACAGTTAGCTCCAGAGACTACAGCGCAGTGGTGCACTATGTCTGAGGCTGGCATCTGACAGACCGCAATAGGGGGCCTGCAATTGTGAATAGGCTGGAGTAGTGAGGGGGGCTGGCAGTGAAGGAGGGGGGCAGCAGTACAGTGAAGGCTTTTGACAGGTAGACAGCAGGTGTGAGTAAAAAGGATATACTTGTTCCTGTGCAGAGTGGGCTGTATCACTCCAAGTGTTTCTGATATTGTGCTTTTTTTTTCTTCTTTTTTTAAAAGTTGGGGCATGTTTTTAAATCAGTGGCATTCAGATATGTACCTGTGGTTACTTCTCTCTCTCTCTCTCGCTCTCACTCTCACTCTGTCTTTCTCTTCATTTCATTTAAGGCAATAAATCTGTCTGTTCTTCCCGTTCCAGCGATGCGCTTTGTAGATTTTCAAGTTGCACTTTTAAAATGTCAGAGAGAGAGTTTGTTGTTCAACAGTAATTGTAGCGACCCGGTGCAATAACTCTCTCAGTCTTTCAACAGTTTTGGGGGAGGAAAAAAAAGCTGTGAATGAAAAACTGCTTTTGAGGTCACTTCATTGAAGTGCTTCTGTTTCAATTCTGTAGACTTGTATAATTAAGAGTTCACTTTGGAGTTACCAGCCTCACATGAATTAATTCCTGCCCAGGCTGAATCCTAATCAAGCTGACCTTCACTTTTAGTTTAAATCAGGACCATGGCAGCTACTTCAGCGTGAAATAACACTTGAATGTTGATATTGTTTATTTTAAAAGATTAACTCTGAGGGACCTTTCCTGAGATGTGAACTCATCTCAGGTGAGGTTGTGTCACAAAACAAGCTGCTCTTTGATTTGCAGAGTAGACATAATGAATATCTGCTCTTCACTAACTTACCAAACGTGAACTAAATGCTGACCCAGGCTTTGTCCTGTCTTAATTTTGTTTGGCGTGAATGCTCTCAAAGGCCAACAAAAATCTGCTGCTAGTGTCAGATTTTATACTGTAAGTTCACAGCAGATATTAAGACTAAATGTGGGTCACCGAAAGTAGAGGAATGTGGGTGCTGAGCAAGCTTAATTGCTTAGTATCTCTGAAGGTTTGGAGGAAAAAAAAGTAAAAATGTCCTTCACGTGCACAACAGATTCAAGTCAAATAAAGTTAGAGAGCAACATGCTAACTCGATTTTTTTCTTTTAGGGACATGTGGCATGAACATTTAATAATCTGAGTATCACACCAATCATAAATCTCTTTGAGGGAGATGAGCAACATCTAGAGCACATGCATCATTTTATATGTTCCAGTCTAAACTTAGCTATTTTCATCTATTGGGAAATGCATCCAGACCGGTTCTTCGTCTTTACAACAGCACCTGGCAGATACAACAGCTCTCTGGATTTTTTTTTGCACAGTAGCCCATAGCTTGAAAGAAGAATAATTATGTCCAAATTACCTGGTAAGCAATCATTTAATTCTTCTTGTCACATTGAATAAGGATTAATTTGCAGGCAAATATTACACAATGAATTATTGAATAACTCATCTCCCAAGCCAAATTAATCTTGAAGATTGATGGTGTGGATGTAACCTGTGATCGGAGTAACATATTTCATGAGTCATTGGTGGTGCACTGCGCATTCACAAGGGCATTACCAAGTGATGACTTGATTTCGACTGACTGTCCCCATTTGGATCTAGGTTATATAAACAAACAGGGGACGCTGGTTCGGCAGTCGACCGAATTATGACTGCATAGTCGCTCAGCGTTTTAATTAAGTCCGTTAACGGATTATGACAGTGCCTGAAACATTGCGCATCACATGTAATGACTCATGAACCATTCCTTCCTGATTCCTCCAGACACCCAAAATGATTTAGTGCAGTGTCCTTTAAAAGTTGAGTGAAGCTCCCTTGATGTTTGGGATCGGTACTCGGTGATGCACAACAGTTACGCAGCTGTACAACTTGATTTTCCACAGGCTGTCATTCCCCCTCTCAGAAGACTGCAACAGGATATTATGGACAAGGTAGAGCAGGTCACATGTAAGTTTCCTCAAACATCTTCAAGCGGACTCTGCTTTGAATGTTAAAGTAGGTCTTTGACTTCATCCACTTGATGGCTTTACAGTATCTGCTGTCTGGTTTCAAGCACAAGCAGTGGAGTGACTGTTACTAAACTACTGTGGTGTGAAAGTCCTTTAGGAAGCAAGTGTATCACGCTTCTTTCTCCTGCGCGAGTCTCTTCTGCTGCCACACTGTTGGCTCTCTTTAGGTCAGGCGTTATGCTTGCTTTGGGGCTCTTGATCCCACAAGCACCCTTGAGATTGGCCAGGCGGGTTTTATAAAGTTGCCTTCTGGCATATGGCCTTTATTATACTGTGTTAGATTGGCAGAAGAAAAACAATTGCACTTTTCTCTCTGTGTGCTGGAAGCTATAGGGCAGGGTCCCATTGAGTTTCAAGGGTGTCAGCAATATACCCAACAGCATTCGCCAGCCTCCTGCAGTAGTACAACCCTGTCCTCTAGAAATAACTGTTGTCTTTTGCCAAATATGTTTCAGGGGTCTTTGTTTTGCTTGTATCTGCAGGGACCCAAATTGGCAAATGCCAGCAGGATTGCGGCGCGAGTCGTACCCTACCATTTGTGCAGTGACACTGGTTTAAAAATATATAAATAATGTTTTATAAGGAAGGAAATGCTGTGTTTGTTGTACGTGTTTGTTTTACCACACAAGGAGCTTTGATGGCTAAACTTTTTACCATATTAAATAGGGCTGTCAAAATTAATGCATTAACACAGATTAATCCATCATCATGATTAATCTCATTAATAATTTTAACGCAATTAATCCATCTGCAGCACAGAATGAATCTGAACGTCTCTGGCAATGCATTTCGGGCAGTTTGTCCAAGTGGAGTTGCCGTCACACATGCACAAATAGGCAGTTTATCTTGTGGTGACAGGCGGCAGAACCAACCAATAAATATGAAAGATGCTAAACAGCACGTTGGCCTCACGATAGGAAATTTGAACAACAAAATCAGGACAGAATAGTTGACTGACACTTTGTAGGAAGAAGTTTTCTTTTCACCGAAGCACTTTCAGCTTAAAATGCCACATTAACGTGAATCATACATTAGTTCATACTGCTAGCACTTCGACAAATGCATCACCCAACTTGCAACAAACCACCCTCATGCAAAATGAAACGCGATTAATATAGATTAAAAAGTTATTATATTTGATCGTGATTAATCAAAATGAATCCGCAACATCACTATGATTAATTTGATCAAAAATCATTTGACAGCACTAATATTAAATCAAAACCACCGCACCTCTTTTACTGTTTTTACTTGTGTAAAACTCACCCTAAGGTGCAAAAATGTTTATTTATACTGAAGGATCTTAAATTGAAAGAATACATAATGAAGAAAACACATTTTCAGTGAGTTTTACTAAAAGCAGATATTTTAATCATGAGCGTTTCTTCAATATGTCGGTTTTTTGCTTCAAATTTGTTGCATATTAGCACATTTAAAGCTAACTTTTGGGAGACGGGGTTGGATGGTGTGCTTCGTGCAGGCGGAGATTCCCATTGCGTCTGTTCAGTGTGTGTTTTCCAGTTTGTGTGCACATGCGTGTGTCTGGTACATTTACATCTATTCCTCTAACTTCTTCTTGCCACTTTGGATATTTCTCATTCCCTCTGTTCTGTCAAATCATTAAAAGATATCACGGTTTAGCTTTCATTCATATTCATCAAAATGCATTTTGTATGAAGTGGACAAGCTGCGCTCTGCGGTTAAATAATGAAACAAAGATTTACTTGATTTGATTTGTAACAGGAAAAAACTTGAATGCGAGAAGGGAAAACAAGCGGATTAAAAAGTTGACCTTGATTTGACACCGAGCCACCGGCATTGTGGTGGCCACAGAGAAATTGCAGCGTGTGCAGTTATTTTTGAAACCTTTTATTAGTAAAGGCCTCATAAGAAAAGCTGTTAGCCCGGTGGTTTCACTGGGGGTAATGAACTTGTCAGCTCCGAGGTTTTAGAGTTTGTTGGCTTTGTCGTTTTGTGTTATTATTCAATTCAGCACCTTGGTGACTCTTCTCCCCCCACTGATTTCTCAAGCCTCCACTTGGCCGCTTGTTTTGCACGAGGAACACATTTTAGCTTCTCTCTGTGGACCCAAGGTATCGAATTGCCTCTCTTTCAAAATAAATAATCTGCTCCCATAATGCTCCTATTGTGTATTCCCACAAATGCTAAGCAGCCAAAATGCTGTTGTAGCAAGGGGATTTTCTGTTCTTTTTCAACAGCCCATCAATAGTATTAGGCCTGCCAGATAAAAGCACAGAGACTTGACTGCACAAGAAGGTGAGGGTTGGTATGAGGTATGGATTTGCCTCAGTCCCTTTTCCCTTCATTTGAGATTTCTTGCCTTTTTCATTTGGCAGAGGAAAATGCCATGGGCTCAGGTAGCATACATTACTCTGCAGTGGGTGGGATGAAGTTTTTATGATACCCAGTATGGCTTTGTAACACTTTGAAGTAAATTCATGGACAAAAAAAGGAGTTGAGCTAGTGATTATATAATAACTGCCCCCATCAGTGCAATAGAAAAACACAGTGTCACTCCAAGTGGGTTGAAAATGCAATAAAACCTATATGGCACCTTCAATTTCCAGCATTAACTTAGTCATAATTTTGACTAATGGAGAAACTATATATCTAATTTAAAATCTGAAGGGCATCAATTTGTCGCAAAATAAAAATCCCACATTTCAACTCGTTTCATTCATTGATGCTGCAAATAAACGGATGTAGTAAAAAGCTAAAAACCCCGAAAACCTGTCTCACATATGAAAATTTACTATCAGCAATGCTGTGAGTGCACACTTAAACAAGGTCAGAAACATAACACTGGCTGGGTTCGCTGCAAAATAAAAATCGTAGCATGGTGCTGGGTTTATTAAAAGATGATGCGGGAATATTTACAGCTGACTCTTATCTTAATGCTCGCCTTAATTGCTAAGCTGATCTTGCTCAACTGCAGTGGCTGTAATTAAGACTTTTCAACATATATGCAAATGTACCACAAGCGATAACAATATCATAATTCAGTTTTTGGTCGCCCTCCTCTCACAGTAAATATATTCCACATTCAGGTTTTGCTGCAGTTTAAACAAGAAGTCTGAGTGTTAATGATTACTCCACTTCAGACAGGTCGCTGTGTTTCTCAGGCGAATGATCAGACGTGAGGCGCAGCCTGTTGTGTAGGCGATTCACAAGGTGCACACATGTTATGTGTTCTTTTAACAACAAAGTGTCGGATGATTGTCAGCACTCCACGCGAAGCTGCTGCAGCGGGGATGCCATGTCCGTGTCAGGGATCAAAGCAAACAGTGAAGACAATTTATGCTGTGCAGCATGTGTGACCATGTGGGCGAGTGGGGAGGAAGTGATGTGAGAAAGCAAGTTACCGCGGTGCTCACAAGATGTTGGCAAGAAGACAGTGCTGTTGTGAGGATGCCTTTCCAACCCCCCCTCCCCACTTTTTGCAAGTCACCTTCATGTATTCATCAAATGTTATTGCAGTCATTTTCAAAGTTTAGTGTGGCGTGGAAGGGCATCACTTTATGTTCCTATTTCAAAAATAGATGTTTGATAAGACATGGCGACCTTGACCTTTGCTCATTTGGGGATTGTTTAAATATGCCACACAAGGTTGTTTGAGATGCCGTTGGGCTTTTCGATTATTGTTTGGGTTGATGAACTTCAGTGACCTTCAGACAGAATGTGATACTGACTTGAAGGCATACTCGAAGACTATAAAAATATATATTACAGCATGATAGTTTTAAGGGCACATACAGCTGATATTTTTGATGTGTTTAATAGAGAGAAACAAATAAAAAAAATCCTGTATTTTCCACAGGATTGCCTCAGGACTTTATCGGTGCCTGTGTAATGAAACACATACTTAATGGGTTTGTTTAAAAATGGCCTAATGGTGTTCTTGGTCTGTGTCCAAAGATACTCAGAAAGGCAATACAGGAATAATTTAGACATTTAACTTTAGGCCGTATATTTTTGTCAAGGGCACTGATCTCATTAGAATTATTCCCTTATGCCACTGACTGACGTTTCTTTTTGTGCTCTGGCTTTTTGACTCACAAGTGTTTGCTTTGATTTCGATTTCGCTGCGATCGGTGGTGCGAGGGAACTTGGCACTACGAACAAAGATCAGTGATGAGACTCGTTGCACCTGTCAGAGCTGACCAGATCAGGTAATGAGGAAAGTCCCTCAGGATGTTAACGAAGCCATTAAGCACTCATGTGTGAAACTGCTAGGAAGCAGGCGTGTTAAATCGTAGCAGCCAAATTAAAATTCACCGCACATGGCACTGAAATGTAAATATCCTGCCTTTGCAAGGATGAGCTGGCCTCCTTCTCCGTGCTCTAATCGGCTTTGAAAAGACGGTGCAAAGTGCTCAGGAATAATGCTTGTGCTCTGTGATAAAACAGGCAGCTTTTATTATAAACCTACAATAGTCAAGCCATGTTTGAAAAAGAACTAAAATATAAGCTTTGCACATTTGGTTCTGCACACTGAGAATAAATGACTCTCTCATTCAGACATGTACGCAACAGTTTCCCCCCACACAGTATCTCCATTCTTATCTGTTTGTTTTTGTCAGTGCTGATGTGTCTGGTGGTTGTAGATTGATACATTTACTCAACAAGTAGGTTTTGAAATGAAGATCATAAAAAGAAAAACCCTTGTATATCTGTGCGATGAAAGCAGAGGCCTAACTTGTTTCATGAAACTACTTAACTGGCCACGGATAGTGTGTTTACAAGTGAAGCTCCGTGTAGGCTGTCAATCACATCGGCGCAGTCAAACATGGAGATTTACATTCAGTCATGAGGGGAATGTGCTTTGAAGCTGATCATTAAGGCCAGTTATTTTTTTCCCCTTGCAGTCTTGGGATTTTAATATGATGGATTTTACAGCAGTGAGTTAAATATAAAAAATAAGTCCACCTGTAATAACTTAAATTTAGATTCTATAAATGTCGAATTTCACTCTGAATGTATCAGTTAATGTCCCTCGGTTGACTGCTCCTTCACATTCATTGCTCCTTGCTCTCTGCTAATCCTCATGAGTACATGGCCCTCTGTACACGCCCCGAGGGGGAATAATCTCCCTCCTCATGCCGCCAGAAAAAGTTGGAGGATGTGGATAAAAACGAGCGCCTGGGGCCTCAATTCAGATGTGTTGAGATTGGTCTTGTTCCAGAGGATGTGAACGCTCTCGCAGACACTGTGAAGTTAATTTCCATTTGAGTGCCTCCTGTCCCAGAAACTAGCCAGAGGTGTCCCAAATGATCTGACCTGCACCCCCCCCTCATTTGTCTGCATTAACTTTGCATGTGTGGTCCGTCCAATTATATGTGGGGCAGATTTATATTTAGCCGCACCTGCAGTGACTTTGAAAATCAGGGTGACTCTTGTCTTCAGACCCATGGCAACCTCCCTTGTTAATTTTTACAACCTCAATCTGAGCTGTGTTTGGTTTGGTTTTGTATTTTTGTGGGGTTTATTACAAATATTGACATTTCTGCCTCTTTGTCATTATTTGGGTTGCATCCAAGCTTCATGAAGTTTTTCTCTACCGCGGTTGAAGATGCAATAAAGCCTGTCAGAGATGTTTATTGCCTTTTTCAAAAGTAAGGCAAGAGATCATAAAAGATACTTACGTCCCGTTTTCATTATGCCCCTGGCAAAAGACACTAATTTCTGCGGGTGGGTGACGATAATAGCACTGTCAAAGAGTTTTATATGTAGCCGAACTCAAACCCTTGTTCTAATTATGTTAAACATTAAAGCAACTAAGTGGTTGTCAAAACTGCACGGTAATAAGTGGCCTAAATTAAACAATGCCTTTCCATTTTAGTATAGGCTTTGAAGCGGCTAGCTCGCAGGGACAAACACAGGCCTTGATATTAATTGCACCTTCAGTTGTAAAATCAATGTCAATTACACAGCACAATTTTTGTGACCCTTAGTAGTTATCTAGCCTTCCACTTTGGAAATTATACATTCAGCCGTGATGCTTTAACCCTCGGGATGACTCAATCGGTCCGCAACAGGTTCGTGACAATAAAATTAAAAGATCCATCCAAAGTGATACTAATGAAAACGAAGCCCTGGAGCCCCCGAGTGACCAGACACAAAGAATATGAACATAAAAACTGTACAGTGAAGCCTCGAGGTGGAAGAGCATTACACCCAGCCTTCAGTGCTGCTGCCTCAGCGACGCTCGTCACATTTTATTGATTCTAACGTAAAACACAACATGATGAAAGCAGGAATAAAAAATGGTTGTGTGCGGACGATTGTGACGTGCTCGAGGGTGAAAACTGAAAACAGCATTTAAAGATCACCTGAAATGAAAAAATGTCCTTTTTAGGTCACGTCGCTGGTCATATTTATTTTTATTTTTATGTCAAAGTTTACTTTGTTGGCAACAAACACATCACCCCATAGCAATTTCAACTAATAGTATCTTCACATCCACCTGTTAGTGGCACGGTTCAGATTACGGCCAGAAAACTTTGAGTAGTCACAGTCGTAGCAGGAATCATTAGTTTGTTGTAGCAGTATTAATGTCGTACACAGGTTATGTAGTAACGTTAGCAAGCTAGGTTTCGTGATTAGTTGTTTTTCAGTGGTCCAATCAAATTGCTTCTAATGTTTTGTCCAGCCTACATAACCTGCTTTGGCCAGAGATATGTCACGATACATAAGTTAGATGTGGACGACGATCTGAGTACTGGAAGTTGAGAGTAATTTCTAGAGAAGGCTTTTTATTCTGGAAAGTTAGTAGTTATTAAATCATTATTTTTTTATCCTCTGTCTCTACCACTGTGAGGTAAGGGCTGAAAAATCTCTTTGCAATCCAAAATAATCCCCTGCATGTGTCTGATTGTTGCATCTTGCCATTGTTAAAACTGATTCAGGTTCTACTTCTTTTCCTGACAACGCTACATTTTATTTTGCTAAAATGGCCTCCCTGCTGTGGTAATGTAACAGTGGCGCTGAAATGAATGAAACAGTGTTGTGGCGTGTGTATGAACATGGTCTTACTCTGCTGCAGTAGCTGTTGAGCTGCTGGGTGAAATCATTGTGTTTTGCTTGCCTGGCACACAGAGCCAACTTCCTTGCACGCTTACGCAGATCCCTCCTTTACAGCAGTCAGACTGGGGAAGGGGATGTAGCTTCATGTTTACGGCTGCACAGCCTGCATTTCCAGGCCAATCCTAAACACTCTGCTGTCCTGTGCAGGCAACATGTAACACAATGTCAGCTTGGAGATCTGTGAAGTGTTTGCATTTGTTTTCTTGAAGACTACAGTGGAAAGCCCTCAGTCATGTTTGAGTTAAAATAGCTTACTTATGCTAGTTTTTGCAACCATACTATAATTAGCCTCTTCAAAAATAATTGCTCGCCTGTCACTTTTCTTCTCCGCTGTTGTACCGGTTGCTCATTGTTGTTGCACAAATGTTATGTCATGCATAAATGACTTATTTGACTATTTTTCCTTTCATTGCTGAAGGAAAATACCCAGTGTGACTAATCACTTAGATTACAGCTGTAAATGCAGGATGATTGAGAGCTTTAGCATATACAGAACCAGCAGGTTTCTCCACTGTGTAACTATGGGTTGAATTACCATTTAAAGTGATCAAGTACAAGGTCAATTCCAGTTTTGTTTTTTTTTTTCATAAATGTCTGAGGAGTTTTGCAGCGTTCACACTTGCATGAATGCTACTGACGGATGTTGTAAAGCGATGCTAAAAAAGTGAAGAATGGTGCAGACGGCCAAGGACAGAATCAGTATGAGCTGGTGTGTGAAGCAGCGTCTCTGCACAATATCATGCTGCGGTGAGGTTGAAGAGATTATTTTAAGTAAAAGATAAGACTTAATCATAATGGTATATCTAAGATGAAACTATTAGTTTTGCACTAAGTCGGTGCACAAGCTTTTTCTAACGCTCTGACAAAGACTAAAGAGACACACCACCGTATGTGTTCGGTATTTATAAAACCGGGGAAAGTGGAGGCGGCCAAAGCTAGCTGGTGAGTAAGCTTGTTATGGGTCGTGATCAAATTGCTTATTGACAAATGTTGCCAAGGATACAATAGGTAACTGTATCCTGCACTTATCTTTATGTAATTCCATTTCCTAAACACACACACATACACACACATACACACATTACTGAAGCTGCACAAAATCTGTTGTATATGCACAGTGTGGAGCTTTTCTGTGCTGTTGGCCACCTTTGAGTCCCACTGTGACAAAGTGCCAAGGCTGCAGGTCTGCATATTTTCTGCCACCATATGTGGACAAAGAAAGGTGGCTGCGGGTGTAGAGATGGATGGGGTTGGGATGGTGATGGACACAGGTAGCCTGGCACGGCTCAGAGCCCCCGTCCACCTGGCATTAGTTACCATTGTCTCGTTCCCTGTTTTTCTGGCACAGCCTTTGATTGAACTGGCGGTGAGGTGAGGATTTGGCATGGGCAGGGTTTTACCTCCACGATAACAATAGGCCACAGACGGCGGCGGTGGCTGTTTGTATCACGCATTGTGGAGCAGGATTGTCTAATGGAGGTTCACTGTGCATTGTGCAATGTTTCTGGGAAGGGATTTGTGGTTTGTAAAAGGGCATCTGAGTCCCGCTGCTCGGTTTGGCTAATCAATTCTGTGTCCTCGCTGGGTTCTTCCACAATTGTCCTCATACAGTATGAGGCAGTTTGTCTTTACTAAAGGATCTAATTGACACAGCCATGTTTTATAGCATGCAGAGAGAAATATATACCCATTACTTCTAGTTTGGTTTAAAGAGGGGAGAAAAAAAAAGGGGGTATTTTCATTGCAAGCACGCCCCGACACCCCTAATCATGACCAGGGTGCCCTGTACGGTGCAGAGCACAGGCTCCCGCCCTGACAGATTATCCGGTGTGAATGTTTGGGAATGATAATGAGATCAAAACACCTCACTAAGCTGGGAAGAGAGGGTGGAGACTGGAGAGGGAGAGGGTGTAAGAGAAAGCTAGCAGGAGCGAGCGGCGGAGAAGGTGAGCGATAGCTGCGATAAATTGCAGAAGCAGAACCACTTGAGCATAAAATTAGATTTTACAAATGTGTTGTTACCTGACAGTCCTCTGACAGAGGAGATATCACAACATTATAGGGCTGCATGAGTACTACTAATCGTATCAAATAAATAAGAATGGCTCTCAGCTGTGATGGAGCCGGACGGAGGTTCAACGTGGACAACGAGTACCACGGAGAAATAACATAATTAAAAGAGCCTCTCTCATTATGGACTCAAACATTAGAAGCCCCCAAATTCAATTTATATGATAATATATTATGGTGTATGTAAAAGCTGCACGCGTTATTGCATATTTGTTTAAATGCTAGGACACTTAAAACATTGTCACTGAGTTCACATTGTGAAGTTTTTACATTTGTTTTTTTAAATGTCACTGATTAATATTTTATTCATTTATTTATTTAACAGTGAAATCTCTTTGCTTTGGATCCTGCAGTACAGTAAAATGAACTCACCCCTCGCTGGTTTCAGTGGTTGGAGGAATTTTTTATAGAAATACAAGGAAGCATTACACTTACTATATACACAGCCTGCAAAAGTAGGAAATATAAACAGTCATTCTCCATAATGGATTGCTATGAGGCATTTGAGGAAACAATTATTTGTTAGTGGTGGTTGCAATAATAAGTTAAATACATCATTAAGACAACAATGAAGACAGAATGAATCAGTCTGAATGACGAATAGAAGCTTTAATTCAAGTCAGCTTAGCGCAGAGACAATATGTGTGTGAGAGACAAGTCATGGAGGCAGGCTTTATCTACAGTGTGTGTGTGTGTGTGTGTGTGTGTGTGTGTGTGAGCCCTCTGCTGCACTATGAACAAATATATAGAGGGTTTCCTTCCCCACAAGGTGATAAATCTATGGGGAAATATTTCACCTGATGTTTATTGCTTGATATTTCAGAAAGATAAAAGTGTTTTTATCTGTTATGGTGTAATTGTCTTCACAATAATGTCAATAAATTATCATAACTGATAATCTCACATTAAAATCACAGACACTTTAATGCCTGTAAAATTTGTAACAGTTGGTATAATGTTGTTTTTTCTTTTCAAGTGGCGAATATTGCATCGGGAAAGCTTTTTTAAACATACTGAGAGCAGATTAGTCATATTAGGTTTTTCAAATTCAGCTGCCACTTTTGCACAGTGGGAGGGAACTAAAGCCCTCTTGAAAGATTTCCATTTATTTTACATACTTTATGACCATCTTTAAAAGCCAAACCAAATGCTCAGCTATCCTTTATATTGTGAGGTAAATGGTTGAATTAATATGCCACCCAAGCTTTGCTGTTGTGTGTCATCGGACCATTAAATGTTTTTATGCTCAGATCTTTACAATGACATACAAGTAATGTAAGTGATAAACTGATGACACGCACTGAGCTGATGTTGTGGTTCGGAAAAAGAAGCAAAAACTGTGTTGTTTCTCTGCCAGTGCTGTGGTGCAGAGTGACAAATGAATCATATCAGTGTCAAGCTTCTGAATAAAGAGCTTCAGACAACTCCTCACTGCCACCGTGGCTCAAATTGCTAATATGGAGTTAATTTGTTAGGCTAATATTCCTGTCCTGCTTTGCTGTTATAATTTGCCCAGTAAAATAGAATTTTAGTTATTTTATCTCAGAACATTGGAGTCACATAAAATAACCAGTCGCAGCTTTTTCCAAGTATCAGTAAATAGTTTCATTCAATTTCAAGTTAATGAAAATGTAAATGGATACTGAAGTGGGAACTGATATTTTATAATACATTAAAAACACATTTTGCATTAGTAGCAAAAAATAATTTATGGTAAAACAGATTTATGTCTAAGGTTGTAAGGGAAAGGTAGCAATACTGTAAACAAATGTACACACTGTTCAGGCTAGAACAACAAATTCCTGCATAATAACAAGTGTTGCTATACTTAATTTTTACAGATTGATATCAGCGGTGATCAATAACTTGCCTTAGTATCGTGGGTTGAGTATAATGTCACTGTTGACTTGTGGCTATGATGACTGACCCATAGTAATACTGATATTAAACTTACACCAGTTTCAGTTTGATTTGTGCATGGCTGCAACACAAGCCAAACACACACATATCACTAACACATGTATCAGTCCTTATCACTGGTAACAGTCACTCGTGGTGTGTTAGAGCCTGATATGTAACAACGACCCAAAATGTAACAATGTCCTGAATTGTCATAAATTAAATAAATAAATAAAAATAAAACCCGAAATGTTATAACTGATCAATAATGTAACAAAAGTGCTGACCTTGAAGTGTAATAACAATAAAAAATAAATAAATAAAACCCAAAATGCAATAACGGACCCAAAATGTAAGAAGCTGTTACATTTTGGGCAAACTTTTTACATTTCGGGCTCAGCATCTTGTTATATTATCGACCAGTTGTTACATTTTGGGTTTTGTTACTTTTTTAATTACAATTTGGATCATTTTTACATTTCAGGTCGTTACATATCAAGCTTTAACGCGGCGTTTTTGCCTGTGTGCCGCCATTAGCATGTCTAAACAGTATCACCATAAGTGACTTTTAAACAGTTAACAGCTTTGATTGAAGTCAATAAACCAAATTTCTGGATGGATCATTATCAGTATTCCTGTGGGGAGTTTTTTCTTTTAGCTTACCACACTAACATTCTCCATATCCCACAGTTCAGTTTCATATTATTTTCTTTTCAACCTTCCTTTAATCAGGAAGATAAAAAAACCTCTTGCCTGTGACAGACAGCAGCTCCATCACCAAAAGCTACACAGCAAAACAAATAGAGCGCAAATAGCAATATGCTATGCTGTACAAATATGTGCACTTACACAAAATTTAAATCACAAAAATTCCAAATATAAATCTTGAGACTGTCCCAGGATGGTACCAGCCAGATGTAAAACTATGGGATGTGTATTGTGCACATTGATTATTCAACATGCACATTTCCTGTATTTACTAGTGTTTCTCAGAATGAATTCACTCGGACTACAGGTCATTAACTCATTGACTATTGTACAAAACAACTCATCTCCACTCTGCTACTGATTATTTTTGATAAGCTTTACAAAGGGAGTGTTGGGAGAGAAACATAAAAACACCCAGAACAGGTCAGTGATCCACTGCTGGGCGGACGTGTTGACAAACACGTTCACACCAAAACCTACTGGCAAATTAGAGCGTTATATTCTCCTGACCCGCCAGTGTTTGGACTGAGAGAAGAAACCAGAGCAGTGGGGGGGAGGAACCCAAGCGAATATGCAGAGAAGAACCACAGCTAAGATCAAACCCAGAACCATCTTGCTGTGAGGTGACTTTGCTAACTAATGAGCCAACATGCTGCCAGACACCATTAATTACCAAGCACCCTTAATTTCCTCTCATGATACTCATCATTGATTAAACGTTACAGATTCCTGGCCTGATTTTTTTCCTATGTGTGCTACAGAATGCAGCGCTGGTGAACTTAACCACTGGTCTCAGTATTGAATAACAGTTCGCCCCCAGTGCTGTGTCCTTACCCGTAATTATGAAGGAAGATATTCCTCCACCAAAATTGGCTGCGTTTCCAAATGTTTGCGATGGTTTGTGTGTGTGTGTGTGTGTGTGTGGTTTGTGCTGGTCATTGTTTGCTGCCATCATTGTGAAACTGAGTGCTGTTGCACATCCAGGGAGACAGGAAGCTATTCGTGGGGAGATTGGGAATCCCACCAGTGAAGAGAAAGTACAAAAGCGCAACACTTAGAAATGCAGTGGGCGAGCACACATGTATCCAAGAGCATAATGAGCTGGTTTTATTGTTTGGGCCTCTGCACTGGAAATTTGTTTCAACAAGCTCAATGCATCTCACAGTGATATGAATAATATAGGATGTGTTACTACATCTAAATATGCTGATGTGCTCCATGCAGAGCAACAGTTGGTTCGTATGATGGATTTTCTGTTTATTTGCAGTATATAAAGTAGTATTTTACTTTCAGTGAAAACAAATCTTCCTGTAGATTGCTGTATTTGTGATTTCGACCAAAAACCGGCCCCAATAAAACAAATCTGCCCGATTCAGGACCTCCCTAAAATAGCTGGTTGTTACTGCAACTAAGGTCAGAGCTTGCTTGGCAGAAAATATTAGAAAGGTCATTGATCTTGCCTCTCCTCTGCACAAATTTCATGTTGCACAAGGGCAATAGTATCAAAAGTACAGATAAAAAAAAAAAAAGACCTTGCCTTGCTTTTCTAACAGTGGTTTCAGGATTTATTTTGAACACACATAGTTTTTGAAAGGAGGAAAAAAAAAACTTCACTTGTGCTATTTAAAGTAGGAAGATGCAGAGGATATTTCAATAAAAAACAAAAAACCCAGAAACAAATCAAAGCTATTTGATGACTTGAGAATATGGACTCTAATCTGACAGTCTGTTGTGTTGTTGTGTAATTGTTGTAAGGACAGGGAAAAGCATGTTCTCCTAATATTTACATTGCATTTGAAAACAAATATGACTTTTCTATTATTGGATGTGAGTCCAAACAATTGAGCTGCATTCATAGGAGGAAAAACATCAGGTGAATCCATGAATGACTCCATAATATAATCCATATTATCAGGCCTACATAGTACATCAAAAATAAAATAAAATAAGAACATTGTAATTAGTACAATTCAGATTGGGCAAAGAAATTCATCCAAGTAGTAATGTTTTATTCGAAAGCAGATAATAATAAATGTCACTTCCAAACTACACAATGTATAACTTTAATATGGTAAAAGCTGTCTATATAACACAAAAATAGCAAATCCAAGCCCTGGCGTTGTTCTATTTGAACTTTTCTTTGTTTATGGTGACTGTGATGCTGCCACTCAGATCACACTCTAGAAGTCAGTAAATGCAGTAGATGATAAAAGTAAGTATTTTCAGTGGCACTCAGATGAATCCAACCAAACCAACTAAGCTGGCTTGCAGGCAGCCTGCCACTCTACAACAGCAGAGGGTGGGTTTATACTTGTGCAGTTGCCCATGTTGTTTGCGGGTACATCACATGTGGGGCTTTCATGCTACAACATTGATTTTTGCGAGGGCATGTACAGCTGAAATGCTAAAACCTCTGATTCTGACTCGGCACAGCTCGTCTCTGTCAGTTACTTTAGGCCCCGCAGTCCCTCTTCTTCTTCTTCTTCTTCTTTTTTTTTGCACCCACTGCTCACACTAGAGATTACCAAAGGTTTACTTCTGCAATTTTAATGTTTAATTTATTAGCTTTAATAATAACATTTTATGAATCTGAAAGCTATGCCACAGCCACATTTATTAGGTGATCTGTTTTTATATCTTTTTGAATTTCTGTTTGTGTTCCAGTACAAAACAGTGACATATAATGATAAATATTTTAGATTATGTAATAACTTTAAATTCAATTCAGTCTGTTTTTCAGGCTGCTTCCAGGTCACCTGCTATTATGTATATTCCAGATACTTTTCTTTAAATTGGTTTTCCTGATGTAATTCAATTTTCAAATCTATATCAAAATAGATCCTGGCACCTAAAATGACAACAAAAATCTGTGTCTTCAATGCAAATGTGTAACTGAAGCAAAATATAAGAAGCAAACTTTCTCCTTCCTCTGTCAACACGTCACTAAGTCTGTGGGATGTAGTTTCATCTTTCAGTTTGAATCATCTGCTCTTCACATACATCAGTCTGTGGCTTCTGAATGCAGCTGATCCACAAAGTCCTCAAAGGACAAATTATGGAAACAGCCGCAATTAGTGGCTGATTTATATATTGTGGTAGGACCTTAGAGACTAATTAAAGGCCTTTGTGTTCTTGTCTAAGGGAGACATGCTAATTTGAAGCCTTTTGACTGAGATTCACGAGCACAAGTCGGAAATTCGTGCATCTCAATTTGTGCACGCCCACCGCAATAACGAACAGTCTGTGCAGTTGTTTAAATGGGAACTTGTAAACAACTTCCATAATATTCTCATCCTCTGCTTCATTAGAGTAAATTCTGTACGGTGCTGAAAAAAGAAGTGAAGTGCTGGTCGCTCATGTGATGGAGTTGTGGGAGATGTTGTGCATTAAGCTTCTGTGCGATCCCATTGTGCTTACGACAAATTTCTGAAAAGGGCAAAGCAAATTATCTGCAGGATTTTCCTCCCAAGGAGCAGGTTTCCCCCTGTTTATTAAATTTGTTAGAGTGCTTCTGAGCAATGCACATTTTATCCTCTTAACAGTCAAATTACTATATACTCCAGCAATTACTTAATGTACTCTAATGAGATTTCCCCACGAAATGGAAGGATTCATTTATTTTAATGTGACGCATTCCACCGGGCAGGTTTATGCATCACGTCCCCTCGCAATCCAGTGCGGCTCCGACTCATAAATAGTAAGATGAGCTTGGCTTCCAGCATCGCCACTCTGCCCACAGCAGCAGAGGTGTATGATGCTGTGATCCAGGCGCTGGGGGTCTGTTCAGGGGCATCGGCGGGTCACAGGTGCTATTTCCGAGCTCAGCATCTCTGCAACCAGGTATTCTGTGGGATTAGTGAAATAATACCCAGCTCACAGGCAGCGTTTGTGTGATAGGCTGCGGGAGCGCAAAATCCAAAACACCAAAAACAAACAGGAAAATAGACTCAAATAAAGTCCCACTGGCTAAATTTCAGTTGTTTTTTGTCCCTTTTCACTATATAATAATGGTGTGCATATAAATCCAATAACAGGATTAATTATCCATTACATTTTTCTTTGATTATCTCAATAAACAAAGTGTTTTTCTTCAGAATGAAGATGATGAATGTATTGTTACAAAGTGTACTACAAGCTCCGATCATAACTGCTGAAATCAGAGGATTTATCAGATGAATTGGCAACAGTTATAATCATCAAAGTCATAGTTGGAGAGCTAACAGGAGGTCATTTGGGAACGTTTGTGTCAAAAAAAAAATGGCATGACTAGGACTGGACCCGTCCACAGAAATACTTTAAAATATATTAAAGTACAATGATGGCAACAGCACACAACCAGTCAACAAACTGCTAGAAAGTCTTTTAGTTATCCTTGTAATCCAGTAATCCAGACACATCCAGAGTTTCAACAAAGAAATTCAATTGAAAAAAAAAGCAGCAGAAATTACTTTAAAGACATCTACTATGACAAATTAATGTGTTTTTGTTTTTTTTAACGTGAGTGATCTAATGCAGAAAGAAATGGTTTTGAAAGGTTGTCTCTGTAGCTCGAATGACGGCCATAAAAGTTAAACTTAAGTACAGACATTTGTAGTCAAACTTAAGTACAGACACTTTTTGATGACAGTGAACTTTTTTTTCCCAGAATTGACAGAGGATGGCAGAGACATTTTGCTTTGTTACTGAAATGGATAATATGATGAGAGTGGAGGTGGAGGAACCAATCTCTCCATAGGCTGATGTTCCTGCAGGCGTCTTTTTAAGAAGCTGTCTAAACTGTCTTCTTAAAGGCTGCAGCCGAGCCACAGAGGGACTTTGCTGTCTTATTTTTTGACAGTACATGTAATGTTTGTTACTTTACCAATTACGCACAAATTGGGGAACTTAAACTCTTTTAGCGTTGGGTGGAGCAGGCGAGCGCTCGGAGGGGTGTGGGATTGTTTATATATATTCAAATGAGAGGAAATGTGGACACATATGGAGTGACACCATGCAACTTTTTTAGTTGGGTTTTCTCTGAGCAGTGTGGAGAGGGGGAGTGATTTCAGGACAGGCGATATAGAAATGGCCTCATCAAGGTTACTTTTTTTTACAAATAAAGTGATTACCGTATTTTTTGGACTATTGAGCGCACCTGTCTATAAGCCGCTGTTGAATTTATTCGAACAGTTTCATGTGGTCCACTCTGACCGGGTCTGATGTGACGAGGCTAAATGTATCAGCGGCACGGAGCTTGCTAGCTTGTAAAAAGCTAATGAGCTTCGTGCCGCTAATACTGAGCCACACCAGTGTTTAAGCCGCAGGGTTCAAAGCGTCGGAAAAAAGTAGCGACTTATAGTCCGGAAAATACGGTAATATGTATGTTTCCCTTTAATTGACCCTTAAAGTTAAAAAATTGTTCTGACAAACCACTCAAACTTTTGAAAACATTTTTTTTTTGCTCTGCAGGATGTAGTGAAGGACTGATAGTCTGACACACACCACCATCTAAAGCAATACTCTACTTTGATGTTCATATAGACATGCTTTGCGGGTTTCGAGCAGTAACCCGGGCCATCTAAAAAATAAAAAAAAAACTTTTCCTTTGAATTTTATGTAAAAGAAGAGTGCCCGGGCCCAGTTGTCTGCTCCACCAATGTGGTATTCAGGTGAAATAAAAGGATATCTTAATGGAGAGACAAGAGCCTGAGATATTCTGCTGCTGTGATGGAACAGACAAGCACAACTCACACACACACACACACACACACCCTCCTTAAATCCATTATGGCTTTAGACTTCAAAGCTGATATTGGTTTTTTTTTCAGCATTCCCTGAAAATGGAGAGGGTTGCTCCATGTTTGCTGAGCAAATTTAATACCTCGTGTAATGCGCGCTGCTCCCTTTACTACCAGTCCTAAGTGCAAATGCCTCTCAATATTTCTCTCCATTTAGTCCTCGCTGAGATTGTGTCTGTGTTTCTCCTTTTATTTGTGATTATGTTTGAGACCAATTGTCAAGGCCCTGACGCACATCCCTCTTTTGTTTTTCAGGTGGGATTTTCGAACAAATAGAAGGACCTATTCCACTTGTTAGCGCGGAGGAGCTCGCCTTTAAATTTGCTGTCAATAATATTAACAGAAACAGGACTTTGTTGCCAAACACAACATTAACATATGACATACAGAGGATTAATATTTATGACAGCTTTGAGGCATCAAGAAAAGGTGAGTGATTCGTTCTGTGTTTACTCAAGGATTGTGATCACAGTGAATGAAGGCAGGAATCTGGTTGGTCGATAAACAACCAATCAAACACTTGAATTTACCTGGTTACAATATTTAATTTCTTGAGATTTTTAATTTTTCTACTGTGACAGAGCATAACTTACTTTCCTCTCACGTGCTTGTCTCTGCCTCCCCCTCAGCTTGTGACCAGCTGTCCTTAGGTGTGGTTGCAATATTCGGGCCCTCCCACAGCTCGTCATCAAACGCTGTGCAGTCCATCTGCAATGCACTGGAAGTGCCGCACATCCAGGTGCGGTGGAAACATCACCCCATGGACAACAGGGACACCTTTTATGCCAATTTATACCCGGATTACTCATCATTAAGCTATGCCATCCTGGACCTGGTGCAGTTCCTCAAATGGAAAACAGCCACTGTTGTGTATGATGACAGCACAGGTGAATGGACTAACATATTACATAAAGTATTATTTCTTACAAAAAAAAGAACAAACTAAGAAAATCCACGCCTTCATTTTTGCTTGTTTTTGTCCTTTAAGGTCTTATAAGACTACAGGAGCTGATAATGGCCCCGTCCCGGTACAACATCCGACTAAAGATCCGCCAGCTTCCCCTGGACACGCAGGACACGAGGCCACTTCTCAAAGAAATGAAGAGAAGTCGAGAGTTTCGCATCATCTTCGACTGCAGCCACAACATGGCTGCACAGATCCTGAAGCAGGTGAGTGTGAGGCTTCTACCAATGCTCCTGTTTTCAGGAAAAAAAAAGAAAAATGAAAGCACATGATCGGTTTGATACTGCTGTTACTGATACCTGCTCATTCTTATCTCATCTTGTTATAATTGAAAATATGGAGGCTTTGACTTTGCATGCAAGCTTCTGGTCTCATGTAACAGACACACAGCAGTGATGTTTTGGGGATGGAGGGATTTCCATTTGTGTGGCCTGTCTCTTACAGACCAGTTCAAACTGAGACAACCACGGTCTAGTATTTAAGGGTTAGGATTAGCTTGATTTTCGTATTCATTTGGATTCAGTTAGCTACTCTGTTAACTACCAAGGCACGAATAAGATGTTTCATTATCCAAACTGTATGTGTTTTGGTGTAAACGATTGTCAGTCAACAAAGAGCTGTCAGTGTGATGCACAGAGTAGAGAAAGCGTAGGTGGTCTGATGCTCTGTAGATGTCAGGAACAGGCTGGTGGATCCCCCCCCTCACCTCCTCCCCCCCCCCCTCCACTCAG
>OOFC01007999.1:68691-103306 GCA_900323345.1 Pseudochromis fuscus
GCTGTCAGCTTCTGTTAGCATGTTTACCAAATGCATCATCTCCTCCAAAGTTATTTAAATAACTCAGTCCTCCCTAGTTATTGAGATCTAAGGTGACATATATTCGCTCCTGGCCAGTCTGCACATCTCACGCTAAGAAATCAGTGTCCTCTTGAGAGAAGTAGTGAGAGAAGGCTTTGAGGCAAAAATGCTCCAGACAGTTCTCCTCCATGACTGAACCCACCTCAGCTTTTACAGATAAATAAAGGGAGTAGTGGTGAACCTGGTGCACCATCCATCATTTGACTGCCTCTTGTGCCCCATTGATTAATTAAAGTCGAGCCCCAAATGTGCATCTGTGCTGCTTAGTACCGTGCATCAATATGAGCTCGTAACTAAAAGCTTGTTTGGTTGTGACGTGCATGTTGCTGTGTTACCAGCTAGAGTAAGTCAAATTGTTTGGGAGGATTGAAAAAAAAAAAAAGCATTATACAGAACAGATTATCTGTCCTTCACAGCCATCTGATAAATAATACGACAGGAACATAAGAATATATTAATTATCCTCAATTTGCTGAAAAAATATTTTATTACTTGAGCTGCAAAATATCAGAAATGTTTCAAAAATTCTCATTACAAGTTTCGAGAGACACAGCTGACATATTGAAATTGCTTTATCACTAAAAAAAAACTAAGAAAAAAAATGATGAGCTGTGTTGAAGCCAATAGTGTAATAACAGCCGATAACGTAATAAATTTGCCCTTTTTTAAATGTAATAGGCCAATAATGTAATAAAAGTCTTGAACCGATAACGTAATTACGTTTGGTTAATAACGTAATAATTTATTACTGGCTCAGTTATTACATTTGCAATTTTTTTTTCTTTTACCAGGCCAATAACCTAATAAGAAGCCAATAATGTAATAAATTATTACGTTATTAGCCAAAAGTTATTACATTATCGGTTCAGGACTTTTATAACGTTATTGTCCTATTACATTTAAAAAAGGGCAAATTTATTACATTATCGGCTGTTGTTTCATTCTTGGCTTCAACAAGCTGGTATGTCAGATTTTTGGGTAGTTTCCTTAAAAAAAAAAATCTTAAGTGAATAACTAATTCAATTGTGGCTAATTTAATTTTGCATTAATCATCTGTGGATTAATTAAATAGTCATTTCAGCATATAGATGACAGCACATTGGACCAATCAGGGAAATCTTTGTTTCATTTACATTGCCTCACACGGAGTAAAATGCCCTCATAAAATAACGTGAGACACTTAAATTGCTAAAAACAAAATTTGAAATGGATACAACCATGAGTAGTCAGTGGCCTTCACAATAATGGCTCAGCTACAGAATCTCACCACTGGCAGACTTTTACACAGTTTAGAAAGGTTGCTCCAAACTAAGACAATAAGTAGAAATAAAAAGCTTTTTTTTTTTTTTTTTGAGAGTCTTGCAGCAGGTCATTTATCCTACAAAATGAAGGATCTGACAGAATTTTAAAAGGGTTTAAAAATCCCCTCTGAAGTAATGTGCCCTTGGAAGCTTTCCTTTGTCATGCCATGATTCTCAACAATATGTTGGGCCCTGTCTTCACGCTGACAAGCTCACCTGCTCTCAATGAGCTCTGTCAAGTTATATTCCCGCTCAGATTGGACAGGAGAAAATGGGAAGCATGTCTACAGCATATTTTAAAAGAAGGACTAGCTTTGTCCTTCATTGTCAAGTGTTTTTCCCCCCTATTCATTTTAAAATGTGACCCTGCTATTGGTGGGAACGGGGACGTATGGAGGTTTACCAAAATAAGAGGCTGATATATATATATATAAAAAGAAGAATTACGTTGCATCATATTGTAAAATCCTTGTGCAACAACAACAACAACAAAAATTACATTTATTAATAAAAACTGCTGCTTCCAATGCAAAACATAAAACAAAGTTTCAATGTCATGTATTTGGTTTGATGTGTATAGATGCAGAAGTGAATTTGCCTCCACATAAGCATAACATCTTATTTACATAACCTTGGCTTTTTTTTTTTTTTTTTTTCACAACAGATGGTACAATTAAATGGGAAGCACAGCCGCCATGGGAATGTGGTGCCTTTGAATGTAGATGGAGTGAAACAAGTGGCAGTGATGGAGTGCTCGGATATGAGGCAAAGATTACCGAGCTCTTTTGATTGAAGGCTCTCTTCTCTGCCTGGATAGCGTCACATGCCCCGAGCCATTCCAAACCATTTAAATGCATAGAAAAGCATCGAGTACTGTTGCTATTCTGTAATTCTGTGGACCACATATGGTGCAGAAATCCCAGCAAGAAATAGCAGAACCTTGGCCACAAAATAAACAGCATGTTAGTCAATATGCTCATTAAAACCTGAGCTGTTTTTTTTCTCTCTCTCTCTTTGCTGATGAAAGTCTCTTTGTGCTTCATTTTAGCAGAGTTTGTTCTTACAGTGCCGTTGATTGCAAAATGACAAAATGACCACTTCCTCTGTTCTGTCTCTGTTCATTCACACCTTTTCTTTTCCATCTCCTGTCTCCGTCTCCTTCCAGGCCCAGACCATGGGGATGATGACAGAGTATTACCACTATATCTTCACCACTCTGGTAATGTACCATGCTTGTTAATGCAAATAGAGTCTCGTTTGTTCTCATCTCCCCACCGCTTGAGTTTTTGATGAATAGTGGCTAATTGCCAATGGAGTTTGGATCGAGTCCATAACATCAATTTTGTTTGACAAGCCGGAGGCATAATGGAGTCTTCAGTTTGCTGTAGTAAACACTCCCCCTTTATAGTAAAGTCAACACAAGTCTTTGAGGTAGAGGCATTAAAAACAACGCCAGCTTGAGAGTCAAAACTAAGTTAACTAAAACTGGTCCACTGTGAGCTCCTGTGGGATTTATCATTTTTATGAATAAATAAAATTTGGATAAAAATATGAAGATCATCAAGACATGCTTTCTGTAAATACCAGTGAGTTCAAGCTCATTTTGGGGGGAGCATATAATCTATATTTATCCTTTTTAATTATTTGAGATATTCAGCTTGAGTATGGAAGTGTTTTATTCCCATCTGGAGTATTTTAAGCTCTCACTTTCATAAAATGGTCTCATTTGAGAAATCGGAGCAGACCCCGGCAGGGAGCCATTGCTGCTCTTCACTGCGACCCTGGCTATCTGGTGACAAACAGACTGAATGGGAATGAACACCAGCATGTTGTGTGCTGTTCCTTTCACTCTGTGTTATTGTCTCTGCTCCTGCCTCTCTTGTGCACTCACACTCGCTGTCTCTCTGGACTTGGCCAGTCTGTTGTGATAATGCGATATGACATACAGGTCCAGGCATGATGTGTGTCATCTTTCACGCTCGACGGCGTGGCAATGACATCGTTCCACCATGTGTCATGTTTGTGTAGCATGTCTGTAGCTTTAATAGGGAAATCTAAAAGTGCTTTTTTACATTATTATTTTTTTTTTTATTCCTCATGCATCAGTTCATGTGTTTACGTGTAACAGCTTTGTCACACTTTGTACAGCAAGATATTTACTCGCGGATTAACTTAAAAACTTTTATTTGATAGGATTTCCTGCAACTACAATATTTCCTCACAGTATATCTTCATAGGATCAGAGTGTGGTATCAATCTAAAGCCATGTGCTGTCATATTGACAGACACAACATTAAGAAGATTAGACCTGGCGGCTTGATTTGATCTGAAATGATGAATACTTGCATGGTATACATGGCAATACAATTTCCTCTCGATGGAATTTACTGATGTCTGTGTTTTATCTTCTGAGGTGAGGGAAATGCCAACTTATTAGAGCGTGAAAAGGCAACAGCAGAGTGGTACGGGGTAATAACTTCCTTGTCCTTTGAAATGAGACTGTCATAGCTCCTGCCTTGCAGTAGCAAGGCATCTCTGAAAACTTTTTTTTTTTTTTACGTTTAACACCGCCGTAACACTTCTGCACGCACTCAGAAATATGCAGCGTGTTCTCCAGATGAAGATTGCAGTGTAATGCTATTGCGGGATGATGCTGAGTTTATGTTACACGTGTGTGCGAGGCGGCGAAAAGTGAACTCGTAATTGAAACAAGTTGCTGCTCTCACATCCCAAAATGCCTTCACAGAAATGAGGATGTCACAAAAGATGAATTATATTATACAAACAATTCTGTCCCAGTTAGTTTGTATTCTTAGCTTCAAAGCTGAGAAACCTGTAACCTTATCTACTTTACTGAGCGTTTCTGAATGTCATATAGAACAATCCTGATTTTCCTTGATCTGTCTTTATAAGAGAAAGTACTGTGCTGCATTCTAGTGGGAAGGAGAAACAGGAGAAATATTTCAGTGACGACCGTTCCTTAGTAAGTGTCTTACACGCTCTTGTTCCCCCAGTACAAACCCCACAGGGTGCTAATGAAATATCTATGTTCATCCAAATGTCTTTTCCAAGCCCCCTGGCCCATTCTGACACGACATGTGTCAACATGTGACTTCACACTTCAGCTACAATCGCTGCCCCAGAAATTACAGCGGCTCAAATTGAATTGCTTTTTGCTTAGAAGTTGCCAAGGGAATGCAAGTGTTGAATTATTAATATGATCCAACAGAATCGGTGTGGGTTTTTTTTCTTGTTTTTTAATTTGTCTGAGCTACCAACATAAATTAGTTATTCTTCCAAAATAAAATAATTGCACCTATAGAGATTTTGTAACGGGATCATGATTGTGAAAGGCAAAATATATCACGAGGCTGTAGCTTGTGCGGTATGTTTTATTGTTGTGTAGGTGCAAAAACAATAACAGTTTGTCAATTCTAAAAGGATTTGCCAACGACTGAGCCACCAGAGCCTGTTTACATTTCATTTATAGCACAGACACTGTTTGACACACCATACCTACATCTCCTGACCTGACACTGAAAACTACTGCACTGCTCCATCCTTTCTCTTTATTTGACCCTAATATCTCTTTAATCAGTTGCTGCATCATTGTTTGTTTATGTAAAAAGAAATAATACACTCAAGAAGCTCAGTGCAACCATACTGAGGAAGACTCCATCCTGTCACACTTGTGTTTCTCTATAGGACCTGATGGCCATTGACCTGGAGCCGTATCGCTTCTGTGGGGTCAACATGACCGGCTTCCGCATCCTCAACGTGGACAATCCTCAGGTTTCATCCATCGTGGAGAAATGGTCAATGGAAAGGCAGATACCAAATAAACCTGACTCGGGCCTGCTGGATGGCATCATGACGGTATGTTTTATTACAATGATAGACGATCTTCAAAATGTCATATGTATCAGTCTGCCTTACTGATCCATCATATGTGGCTTTGAAATGTTTTGAATGTTTAGAGTAACCCATAATAAACTGCTTTACCACAACAAATATTACTAATGGCGCATTTACACTGGTACCTACTCGCTTTGCTTTGCTTCAGTTTTGGCGCATTTACACTGGCAAAAAAGTTCCTGTAACTTTGTACCTGGTACAACTTTTCGTACCTCTTCCTCTGTGGTTCTAAAAAAAGTACCCGGTGAGGTCAGAGCAGGTACTGAAATCTTATTGGTCGGAATCATCACTGTGTCATGGCGTCATCACTGCGCGGCATTTTTAAATCTTCTGCAAACCGTGCAGACCTGTTTGAAATAACAACAAGAAGAGAAATGGCATCTGTTAGAAATCCTGCCCCATGGACTCAGTACGAGGTGCAAACCTTTCTGTCATTAGTCGCCGATGAAAAATTCAGCTGGAGCTGGACGGCGCGGTCAGAAACAAAAGAATCGCATAAAAGATGATGTCACGAAAGACCGCCAGCTACACAGAGGAGGGACTATCCTCGGCAATGTAAATACAACCGAAGGAGGCTGATCCTGAGCGATCCGAGGTGAAACGAAGCGAGTAGGTACCAGCGTAAATGTGCCATAAGATAACGTTTTTATTATTTACACCTTCTGATCTACAAAAACACTTTCTCAGGCTGTGGCTCAAGTAAATAAATACTGTATGAAATATGTTGACAGTAATTTAACTACAATAAGATTTAATGTTGAATAAAAAAGATTTGTATTAATATTGTTTTAAAAATGTGACATGACCACAGTCATTACTCCTAAACTACTACTGTACTGGGATTTTGGTTCAGTCAAATGGACACAAAGATGGGCGAGACATAAATAATAAGACATTTTTGTATTGGAAAGATCTCAGAAAGGACAAAGTAACAAGTCTCACGGCCATGGAGCACATGTATTTACTCTTATTTTCCAGTTGAGATACTACAGTGAGCTAAGATCCCTGAACCTGAGTGTCTGAGGAGGAGAAAAAAATACCACTTGAAAAAATCCTGTTTCTCTTCTGCATGCTGATGGCAGGGTCAGATATTGGCAAAAATAGCACAAAGTTATGATTTATTCTTTGCAGACAGTACCGACGTGAGCGAGATCAGTGGGGAGAACGTTCATTAAGCCCTTTTCTTTCACACCGATTATCCTTTGATTGCAACCAGTCCCCAGAAACTTTCTTTTTTTTTTCTTCTCTCTGTCCAGGTGCATCCTTTCATGACCATTGTAGCTCAAATGGGTAGTTTTTAATGGCTCATGCACCATTGTCTCAGTATGTTTCCAGGAAAATGATAGTGACTCTAGCTTTTGTCAAATGGCCCACACAGTGCAGATATCTCATTCAGTACAGCTCCTTTGGGGTAAGACAGAGCAAGATGTTCACAGTATGAATGTGCTACTAAAAATCCATAGATATCCTATTTATTTTTAATGTACCCGAGGATTTTATGTTTAATTGAGAAACACACAATGTTAATATGTCATATATAATTCAAACTCTTCAATTAAAGTGCGCATTTATTTGAAATTGGGTTGAATAAATATGGATTTGGCCTTCGAAGAGACTGAAATATACATGTTGTAAAATGAAAGATTAATTGTGCGCATGCAGGGTAACTGATCGGGGATTATAAGGTTTACGCTGGAAGTTTCAAAGAGATGGCGTGAGAATGATGATGATACGGATCGTTAGATTTTCCCGTATCGGTGACTAACGGTGACCCAGCTGTTTACTTCTTTCTACAACCATCAGCTGAAATAATGTTCACCCCTTATTCCAGACAGATGCAGCTCTGACCTATGACGCAGTCCACATTGTATCCGTCTCATACCAGCACGCTCCGCAGATGACGGTAAACTCGCTGCAGTGCCACCGCCACAAACCCTGGAGATTCGGAGGGCGCTTCATGAGTTTCATCAAAGAGGTGATGGGGCACCTTTGGCCTGTTGTTATTTGATTTAAGAGTTATTTATATTGGAACATGCTGATTGAGTGGTGAACAAGACAATAGATGTGGAGTGAGGGCCATGTAGTCATTTGGGATTAAGATATTTACCCAGCAAATCAATCATATCCACATACAAAGTGAAGCTAGCCTTGATAGACACATCAAAGCGGCGTTGTTGTCAGCTTTATAAATTCCCTGTATTCATAACCTATTTTCCAGAAAGCATGTACTGTAACCTTTTGAAAGCACAACTTGTGTAATCGGCTCTTATTTCATCTAACATGAGAGTCTGACAGTGCCTCAGAATACAAAAACAAGCCCGTGCAAAATGGCAGATTAAGGGTGTGCGGAGATGCTACTGTTTGTATCTTGATTTGTTCAAACAACAAAATCATTTGTATTTGTTTTTGTCTTGGGAGTGGTTCAGAAATATTAAAAATGGCAGGAATCCCATTTGTTTTGTTTTTTTTCTTCATATAAAATTACCCCCAGTATTAAAAAACTAAATCGAGCTACTGCGTTTTACACAAGCTTCACTCTCTGACCGGGATCCTTCGCCTGCGGGAGCTGGACACAGCTAAACCTCTTTCCTCAGCCATTTTTTTCTTTAGAAAAATGTATGACAACTTCTCCCCATTGCTGCTGGTCTTTTACATGCCTCAATGCAAAGCATGCTGTCAGCATTTGTGACCAGCTTCGAGCATGCGTTTTCTCTAGCGGGGATCTCTCCAGACCTTCACTGTGATGACAGTGAGGGAGAGTGTCTCTGCAGATCTCCCGATCCCTCACTCATAGCATGGCAGCTCCCCTCTCAATCAAGATGCCACAGTGTGTCTATGCAGTGTCCCCCTCTTCCTTATTGTCATGCTGAAGAGTAAAGCTGCTACAACACTGATGCTCCGGGGCCAAAGTCAGAGTAGGCTGTCACCGTTGCTTGGCCGGCCACCTTCAAACGTCACAAAAAACATAATCCCTCTGTCATACTGTGCCACTGCCGCTCCTGCACTTTGCCACCAATGAGAGGGAGATATGGGTAAGCAGTCTCTCTTCCATGCTGTGGGCTGACCTGTACCTTCAACACAGGTGTACCGACAGGGAAGAGTGGCTGTGTGTGTGTGTGTAGCTCCTGTGGAGGTCCATACGCTTTACTAAAGAGAATATAGAGTGACCCCAAAGGGGAAGTATCAAAGGTCACTGTCTCTCTTGTCTCCAGTACCAGGATGTGGAAAGCTAAGTAAAGGGTAACCAATGACCTGGCTTGCAGGATAGCTCAGTGGTAAACACCTCTGCCTCAGGCAGGGCTCAAAAAGAAAATAAGTCTGACCTTGGATTACCTCAATGGATTCTTTAAAGGAAATATGAAACTGAATGTAAATACATGCATGAGTTGATAACGTTTAATAATGAGAGGCCATAGGAAACATTTCAGGCATATTTGTTCATTTATGAAAAAGTGCTTTTGTTCCAGTGCCACTACTGCAATGGTGATATGTGATGTCAGGGAGTTTCAACCAATCAGAATATCCCCACTTTTTTCTGATTGGTTGAAATATTTGAAATGGCTGCCATTTCTGAATTCTGCTTCAGGACTGATTTTCAGAGATGGATGTTAGTCGTACGACCTCCTAATTTTCAAATATCACCATGAGTTGTTAGTTCATGTCATAATCGAAACTGTATTTTGATCATCGGTGTCTTTTCCCCTCAAAGAAGATGTGGGATATTTTAGTCGGACACAGCTTGTGGGCCCTCAAAAGAGTTTTCTAAGCAGCACACAGCATCCTGGAGAGAGTGAAGCCTGATCTTTTTATTTGGCCTTTGGCTTGTTCTTGCCACAGATATTCAGATTCTTTGTTTGGATTTTGTATAGCCCAAATCCTCAGCTCACTTCGGTGAACTGGTAATTAATTTCTATTTTTGCTGAACCTACAAAGCTCTGCTTTCACGATTTACTTCAGATTTTTACATCGCACTGTACAAGGAAGCTGTCAGGATTCAGGACGGGTAGTTGTGCTTTCAGGTGAACACACTGAGACTAGTAAGGAGTCTGCAAGTTTCCCCGCTGATACCTGATGTGTGTTTTGTGTAGACCTGCGTCGATGAACATGAGAGGCTTTACTACCAAACCATTCAAGGTCTAATTAAATACATAGAACCAGTTTTTGTCAGTGTGTGATTTGGTGTACAAGGAGTGCGTCACATAGAGCCCTGTTAGATCATTTAAAACCACTAATATGTAAAGCTGGGTCGGTGAAAATACTACAATATCACTGATTGTGTAATGCTCTGAAATCTGATGTTGTATATTACCTTATTTTTCAGTTAAACGTTGCCAACTGGGAAAAGATCCATGTATATTATTGTTTGTCAGATTTGCAGTAACAATTCTGCTTGTCTGGCAAACGTACAAACCCATTATTGTACAGGCTTTATACCGTTACAATACTCAACAGACAATGTCTCCTCTGTTTGTGTCTGTAGCATTCAGGTTGAAAAAAAAAATCGCATTGTTAGCCATCCAAATAAGATGTACCATTAACAGGAAACGGGCATTTGCAGGGATTGTGAATAAAAGGAAGAAAATATTGCTGCATTGTTGCTTATACAAACAGACTGTAGTGGTTATAAAAATCAAAACTCTGGCCTGATTTACACTCGCTTCAAGATGGGAGGGTGACACGTTGTGAAGGTCGAATTGGCCCTTCGGATGTGATATGGCTGAGGCATTTATGTCACTCTCTGAATTAGAGCTGTTTGAACATGCCACCCACCTCGATGGCAACAGGCCAGAGGGAATGAGGTATGTTAGGGGGTTTGGAAAAGGAGAGTGCCACAAATTTCTCTTTGAAGCTTCCATCTTCTCACAACAAGTTCTGGCAAGCTACAGGGCAGACAGACAGCTATAGCCTGTAGGTCTGTCACAATTTGGATTTTAAATATCGGAAAAGTGCCGCAGCTCGACGCACATGGATTGATCGTCCTATTGTAACAAGACCTTTTAAAGATCGAGCGCCTGCATCAGAGACTGTGACTGAATGGAAGTGACACAGATAAATATTTAAAAATCAGTTTAAGCAGAAAGATCACAACAGACAAAACAGGAAATGAATAAAATAAATGCTGGCGTTAAGAAAAAAAAAAGGGTTTCCTCTGAACTAAAACAGACAGGAACAACAACAATGAGTAGAGCGAGTGTTTAATCAGTGCTGAAAAATGGCTGGCTCTGTTAGTACAAGTGTGAGGAGAACAGGTACGTGGCTCAGACTGGCCCCTGTTTGCTTGTGCACACGCCGACAGTGGCGGCGGCTATCAGGGAATCGTAATAGGGGGCAGTTATATGTTTTTCCTCCTCATGGGGAATCAAGCAAAAGGAGATGGTTGTTAATTAACTCCGTAGTCTGGAGGGAAAATGCGTTGGAGGCGTTGAGATGTAAAATGTAATTAAAAAAGGAAATGCAGCCAGTAGGGTTTGTGTTTGTACTTTTGGTCCGTGTGTGTGTGTGGGTGTGAATTTGCTCTCAGTGAAAGATAAAGTGTGTTGTAGTGCGTGCTGTCGACAGGACACGTACATTTCCTCATTGCTTGATTTGTTTATTGTTGCTGTAAATGCAATTTGCACCATCCCCATCATGTATGAACTAGAACACACGTAGCAGCAGAATAGTAAGTAAATAATAAACCTCTGTTTGTAGCCTTAGTGGCATTTACAGCGTGACTCTATTAATATGAATCTTTGGATGGTTATGTGCAGGTTCGCAATGTTTTTTTTCCTCCCATGAATATAGATATAAATATGTAGATATATTATCTTTCAGTCCCACTGGGATGGTTTGACGGGGAGATTGTCCTTCAACAAGACGACTGGTCTTCGCACAGATTTCGACCTGGACATCATCAGTCTGAAGGAGGACGGACTTGAAAAGGTAATGTTTTGTTAAAGGACACCATTTGTTATCATTGGGTCCTCACTATCACAATGTTTCATCACCGAAACCATTATACCACAAAAACACCCGAATGGATTACTGGTGTCAAAAATATGTTTCAGATTCTCCTCCTGATGTGGAGGAGATAATGCAAATTTGACAGTATCATTTACCTCCTAACAAGGAAGCAAATTGGCTGTTTCAACATAAGCATAAGTTAGTGGATCATAAAGCAAATTGGATTAGGGTACACATTAGGGTGTTAATTGCAGCCTCTCTTAATGATAATTCGAGGTGATGCCCAAAATGCTGTTTGGTGGTAATGAGCTGTATAAACATGTTTTACAAAAAAAAGGGGGGGAGAAAAAAAAGCTAAAAGGTTGCTAATGTAGAACTTATTTTATTATACTGGAGGGCCTCTGGTCTACAACAGCTTTTCTCTAATAAAGGGCTTTCATACATTATGAATACATCAAATAGGGATAAGTCCCATTATGACTTCCTCAAGTACTCCCTAAAGGCTCAAGACTATATAATAGCTGGGGCTTTTCAGCTTGTAACCCTTCTGTTGAAGAATGGAGCTTGTAACACTGCAGCTTTGAAATGATTCTTCTTCTCCCTTTTCACTGGCATCTTGTCCTGCATGTGGTCAATTAAGTTGAAGCACAGTCATCTCGCAAAAGTATTTGATGCCATATTAGCGCCTTCTCATTGTGCCTCTGACAAATCCCACACTCAAGCATGTTAGCGTTGATCCAGCAGTGCACTGCAGATTGCTGGATTTTTTTTTTTTTCCCTCCCCTTGTATATCCGTGGAATCGGCTTTAACTGTTTGAGCCTGTTAAGATGTGGACTTTTTTCCCCCGACTAATCCATTGTAATTGAATATTAGTCCAAGTTTGAGCTCATGCTGGAATTATGAGCAGGTTCTCGGAGTACTGCTTTCACTCAACGCCGACATGCTCAGGAGGGTGAAAGAAATGTAACGCTCGTTGTGTGCCTGCATGAGTAAATAACTTTTGAAAGTCTTTTGGTAATCATGTTTAATGAATTGAGCTAATTGTAATTGGGTACAATTAGACAGAATTTTTCAAATCGGAAAGCATTTGGATTTTTTATTTTATTTTTTTTAAACCTCTCTCCTGGAGTCCTCTTGTGTGACAAGCTGTAACTAATGTGCTTTTCAAATTAGAGCATATGCCTCTCTCTGGATTAGGCAGGGAGGACATTAACAGACGTTTTTCATGGTTTTTGTAAGTGGTGGTGGTAGTGGGGGGGGGGTGATTGTATGTCTTTAAATGGATCCACCTCAAGCACAAAACCCCAGTGAATATTAAAAGCTGTGTCTGTAGTAACACAGTGAGCGGGAAGGATGGGAGGAGGGCTTGGTGGAGGGCTCGACTTGCAAACAGAGATTGTTACCGACAGCCACAGGACTATTTGTGCTAATGATATGTTCCAGAGTGTGTCTCTACAATATGCAGAGATTTTTCCCCTGAGGGTGTCTTGCATGTATAACTCCTTTTATTTGTTCAAATCTCGTGGCTTATCTTACTGAGACTGCAGAGCAAAATGACTTTCACAGTGCAATCCGACCAGCATCCTTTGTCTTCATTCATATTAACTTCTTGCAGTAGTTCAATTATATTATTTTTTTATATTTCATGCACATTTACACACGTGGTAGACACTCACAACGCCAATGCATCACCATACAGGACACTATATTATTATTTGCATATCAAAAGCAATCTGTTTGTTTGAGTATCTGACTAATCTCATTAGCATCCATTGTTTTCATATACTGATGATTGAAATATTCTTTGATATATGGCGTGCATGCTTGGTGTGTTTCGAGACATAAACTAAACTACCCTCTGCTTTCCAAAAAATAAATAAATAAATAAATAAAAACCACCCCGGCCTGCTGATAAAAGGTGACTCAGCCAATCATCTAATGCAGCCAGAGATGTGTTCAACCTGGCACTAATGTGTGAGATGGTTGGCGGGGGAGTCCGCTGAGGTCGTAGCCCACGAACAGACACAGAACACTTAGCTACACACTTTTTCATCTTCCACAGGTGGGGAAGTGGAGTGCGTCAGGAGGTCTTAACATCACAGAAGTGCCGAAGCGAAAAGGGATGAACATCACCGATTCCCTGGCAAACCGCTCCCTCATCATCACCACCATCTTGGTAGGTCACCTGTGAAGCGTGGAGTTAAAAAAAAACAAACCTGCCCCTCATGTCTCCCCAGTATTTTTACCCTAGCTTCACGTATTCAATCTTTGTAGAAACTAAATTCATCTAGAAAGCATTATCCTCATTTTACTCTCGATGTATCGCAACAGTAAGAGGTATGCTGAGTTTACATCTCTTTGGATGACACTAAACACAGCACAAAAACCCACACAAACCATATATTGGACATTAGATATTGTATTATAGCAATTATACCCAGACACAGCAGACCTGCCAGCTTTGAGAAGCCCTGGAGCTAAATAAAAAAACAAGTCGGTGAGATACAATAAGCTATTCCTCCTCAGGATGCATTAATTACATGTTCACATAGAAGCCTCTTGATGACCCTTCCCCCAGATCAGCATTGCATTCATTTGTAGATCCCCACTTGTGTGTTTTTAATGCTCTCACTGTAGCTGCTGGAGCTATCAGGGCGGTGCTAGCACAGATGTTCCCCCGTCCACCCCGTCTAGGACAGATATACAAGCTCCAACGATAAACACTATTATTATGCCTATATTGCACTACAAAGCTGCAATTATGACAAGTGAGGTCAAGGTGGGACGTAATTATTGGCTATCAGGTGCCATCCATATTAATCCTTTCTCAAAGAGAAGAAACAGAACGAGGATTTAAGTGGGGTAATGTTGAACTACCGTGATACAAAAAACACCGGTGGCTGCTGATTTAATGTCACAGTGGTGTTGTGCAGATTTGTCTCTGACCAAGTGTTACAGCTGCACTTTAATTTTCTCAATTTTTCGAGATAATTTTTGTCTTGGAGCATATTTCCCCCATGCTCCTTCATTTGCTGTTTTCTTGGGAATCATTAGTTTGAGATCATAAAACTGACTATTTTCAAATTGCTGAAGAGAGCTTCAACTTTAATATCAATCCTCCGCTCTAAGTGTAATGACATTGCATCAAACTGATTCCAGTGATGCATGAACAAGACGTCTGACAGCTTTATAGTGATAACTTTGTAGAAGAGATTAAGGCGCTTAATGTGTTTTTCCCCTTACATTAATTGTTTGCACTCCATTGCCTGTAATGTCTCTGCGCAGGCCCACCTTCCTCCTCTTTCTGTTATGCACGCTCATGCTGCGATTGTGAGGGTAGAGCTGGTATAAACACTTTGATTTGAGTCCAAACCTTGGGGAATAGCAAGAATTGGAAGGCTAGAAGCAGATGGTAATGACTTTCTCCCTTAACATGCAAACTTTTTGATCAAGTTAATTGGACAACTTGAGCAAACTTTGCGGCTAAGCACTTGCTCTCTGAACGCATTGTCATCAAGTATTCATATGGTATTATTTATTTAAGAAGCCATCCTAATTGTAATGTCCGAGTGGCTTCATATTTCGACAGCAAACAAAGATGTTTATCATTTCCTGTGTGGTTTCCAGACCGAATAAATAACGCCTTCACCTAATATTTTGTTTACATTTTTCTTTACAGCCTCAACTAACCAGCAGCACAGTGTTATATTTTTGTCCCGCCCCATCTATACCTTCACCTCCTCTGCCTTTCACCATAAAAATAATTTCCTGTGGGAATAAAGAGTGTCATAACTGCCTATTTTCTCTTCTTGGACTACACCTTTTTTTTCCTTAGTGCCACACGAGGTACAATTGGGGGAAAAAAAAAAGAAAAACACACACACACAAAGCAAGGGGTCACCTTCACTAGAGAATCAATTACTCTGCTTCTGAGCTCAGTTTGTAAATTATACATCTGGCTATTGGAGGCAATAAATTGTATTACAGCTTTTGCATAAATGGACCAACATGTTTTAAAATGCACAGCAGGGTATGCGAGCCTATCTGGCAGGGAAATGGTAACCGGCACTAAATAAAGGAAATCATTTATGAGCAATTCTGTGTTAGTCATTGTCACTGCAGGCATCAGCTCAGTTGCTCTCCCTTGGAGGTTGGTGACAATTGATGAAGGCAACATCGTGGGCATGTTCCATTTCACTGCTGCATTCTGTTCCTAATCAAGCTTTTATACAGCTCAAATTATGAGCAGCCAGGCGGGATATTATAGGCCAGTAAAGAGTGTCAGATACCTGACCATAAAATGAACCGACCTGTGCATCCGCTATATAGGTCAACGCACAGCAGTGTGTGGGAGACAGTGGGTTGAGTTAGCTCGACACTGGAGGCAAATTGATAGCATAAACATTCCTTCTGTGTGGATTACCATCACTACAGGAAACACTCAATACAGCGTTGCAGTAGGAAAAGACATTTACTTACATTACAGTCTTTATTTAGCTCCTTTCGTTAATACATCACTGTAAAAAAAAAAAAAACAAAAAAAAACCCCACAGCCTTCTTTCATATTTTAACACTCCCTGTATCCGCACACTGAACCTGAATCTGCTGTCACTGCCTGTTAAATGCAACAGCGACTCGTCAGCTCGGATCACTTTGCTTCAATTAGGTGCATGTGCTGAAACAAATTGAAAAAGCTGACCTCACCATTGCTTTTCATTTGATCTTTTGGGTCTGTGCAGGAGGAGCCATATGTCATGCTTAAGAAGTCTGACAAGGCGCTGGTTGGGAACGACCGTTTCGAAGGATTCTGCATCGACTTGCTAAAAGAGCTGGCCAACATCCTGGGCTTCACGTATGAGATCCGCCTGGTGCCTGATACGAAATACGGCTCTCAGGATGACAAGGGCCAGTGGAATGGCATGATAAGGGAACTTATTGAACATGTAAGTTTCTTTTCATATTATCCAACTAAATTTTTTTTTTTTTACCGGCGTTGCCATTTCTATACGCGGAGGGTAAATGCATAACTGGAGCCAGCAGGTGGTCAGCTAAGCACTTTCAAACTGCTCAAAAACACCTCTCAGCACCTCCAAAGCTCAGTAATTTACACAGTATGACTTAGTTCTTTATTAGGTGGGAAACAGAAATTTGCTAGTATGAGTAGATTATGTGACATGTGACCATTTCTTCGCTGGGAGCAGTTGCCAGGCAACCAGCAAAGACTCTGAGAACTTAGAGTAGCTGCCACAATGCTAGATGGTAATTTTGAAGTGCTAGTAGAAAGATTTTCTAACCTTTACTGAGTCCTACTATTAGATGGAGTTGGGTTCATCGTTTCCCATCCTTTCTATTCTTTTGCTAATGCAAGCTAACCTGCTGGCTGTAGGTACATGTGATGTCTTTTTAGTTTAGCTCTCTCTTGTCAAACTGTTCCTGACAAAATACCAGCTGCATCTTTGCAATAATTTCCTCCATACGCTAAAAGTGTTTTGCATCATCACTCAGATGTACAAAAGCGTGCCAGTGAACAGAGTTGCAGGTTATGTCCTCCATGTGGACAGTGATATAGTTATGATTGAGCACAAGTCAGGATGAGCCTACAAAGCTGTCAGTTACATTTATGGCACAATTATGTCAAGGTTGCCTAAAAGTTACAAGTGTGTTGATGCCATTCAGTGAGACAAACTACTTCCTTCAGCCGGATTAACCAGACGTCCAGGATGAGCACGTACCGCCGCATATATTGGAGGGATTCAGGGGAACACACCGACAATCATCTTTCTGAGGGATAGTGGGCAATCGCAGTCGTCTGTATCAAACTCAAAGCCTCAGCGGCCATGAAACCGCCTCACAGCGAAGTGATGGTGGCAATTCTCTGCTGGCATTTCTTAAGTGTCCCTGTCAGTGCTCTCTCTTTGTCCTCAGCCCCATCAGGTCAGCGCTGTACTCAGCTGAAAACTTGTAATAGCTTAAGTGGCATTTAGTGCAGGGAATTGTATGGCAGGAGTCAATGGCTTGGTGCTGAAAGGGTTGGAAAAGGTGGGCTCTCACTGCAGCACTTTATTTCTCCATCCAAGCTTTTTACTAGATCCATGTTGATAACAATAACCTTTAGAGGAACAAATGGATTACAAAAGGCAGAGAATGGTGAAATGAAATGGAGATGCATGACTTCATCATTAAAAAGCATATACGGTATTTGTATTCATCTTTTCCTGAGTGTAAAAATAGTGCTGTCCTGTTTTTTTTTTTTTTTTTCTTTTGTGACATAAGGTTTACATGTGTTCGGTGAAGATGTAGCATCTGGTGATTCAGACCTCAGCACTGAGCTTAAATATAAATGTAAGCTAGTAAACACACATAAGAAATTCCCAAACTGTAAGAAATGCAATTGACTTTTATAATAAACAAATACATTTTAGCCCATTTTTTCTGGTAATAGCAGCAGTGGAGGAGATTATAATCTAAACTGCTACTTTCTGCTACTTACTGCTTCTTATCACATGACCAAGGAGCCAAGACGACTTCTTTGTGGAATTTTAGTCGATTCTATTTTGTGGTCTAGTGCTTTTCTTTCCCTGTTGCTATAGATAAGCTGATCATGATTTAACAGACCTGAAACATCAACTTTAAGGCTCAACAGAGATGAGAGACAAGTGTGGATACAGTTTTCTCAAAAAGGAAAACTATGAACTACTGCAGCTGTACTTCTTCTGTGATATACTGTATATCTACCTCTTCCAAACACAACATTTATTTATATTTTATAAATATTGCTTTCATTTCTTACACCACATACAAGGAGATACAGAACAAAAGTACGTCAACTGTCATATTTGTTATCTGTTCAGTCTGCGTTGATAATTACTTTCTATTAAAGTTTTGAAAACCCATCGGCCCCTCCTTGCAATGCAGATAGATAAGCTATGCAACAGTTTACTGGGGAACAGTGCTTTTACCTTAAAAGGGTTACAGAGTTAGATAAGGTTGGTGGTTTAAAAAAAGGGGGAAAAACAGTTGGTTTTAGCAGATAAAATGGTCCTGAAACACAAGGCTCCTACAGCTCACATATCGTACCCTCATAAATCATCTCTACATTAAAGATTTCACAAAAGCGTTTGACTGACACCTTTTTAAGAGAACAGAGTGTTTATTGAAATCAGTTGTAAGCCCTCATTCATCTCTATGGTTCATCCGCACAGATCAGGCGACGTGACAGAGTGAAACTCCATGAGCTGCATGTGTGCATATTTAACTTTTGTGTGCTTTGTTATGATTATAATACCATGTGATTGGCCCGCCATGTTGATAAAGCTTCTAAATGAGACGGCAACAGTCTAACAATGTGCAACATGCAGCGTTTTATTTTCCTCTGTGCAGCCACAAAGCTCGCTGCGGTGCCAAAGGGCATTGTTTGGAAGGTGCTAAATGATGCAACAGGCCTTGTTAAACTTGATTTAGTCACAATAGATGATCACTTTAATCATGCTGTGATGCAAATGTTAATAGCGTCCTTAACACATCATTTGTTTCTGTCATGGCAATTAATCTTTGCTTCGACACATACACTGGAAGGTTATAGTCGGCCCACTTCCTCTTTGTCGACACAGATAGACGGTCGATTAGATTCACTGAAAGGTGTTACTTTATTTATAATTAGCTAACACACATTTTGTTTGTGATCATTTAAAGATTATCGGTTAAATACAGGTAGCATATGCCGGTGAATGGACCGGTGTGAGTTTGATTTTAATCGGAGAAGACAGCGTGACCTGGTGGTGACAGTGGCTGTGACCCATAGCTGCAAGGACACAAGTTCAACTGCCACAACAGCAACAACATGTTTGTCCTGCCTGCCAGAGCAACCTCCAGTAAACCACGATTACAGGCCACAGCACTCTGGACCTGCGGCTAAAGCCAAAGCAACAATTTCTTAATTATAACGTGGACGCTTTACACTTAGCCTTTTGTATATGTTGATATGAGCCAACATTATGCACCAGCGCCCGCACGTATCTGCACTGCTGTGTGTTGTCGGCACATTATTGTCACACTGTGCGTTTATCTTCCACCAGAGGTAAATGCATGTACAACTGGACAGTCAGATGTTTTTATATTCCCTCAGCATCCCTATAGCCAGAATTGCTGGATGCTATCTGCAGTAATCATTGCATAGTTCAGCAAAGTGTGTTTCTGCAATTACAATGCATTCTGCTGAAGCAAAATAAGCACTTCTATCTTCTCTAAGTGTTTGTAAAAAAAAAAAAAGCTAGATCAACATGACAGCACTATATATAAGTGGTATACCATCCTTATATCAGAATAAGCTATAAAATGCTTTTAGATACGTTATAACCGAGTGTGCAAATGTTTGTTTAAGGATAAAAAGCCTTGGTTGTACGCAGCATTTAATCACTGTATGTTTGGAGTTGGAGCAAATGTCCTACAGCTGCAATATTCATTTATTTTACTCAAACAAAGATGAAGAATGTACAGTCAGTGCATTTAAAATGTGTGGATCATGTTGGTTGTAACTTGAATGGATTCTCAAGGCTGTTGTCAGGTGAGGAAGTCCGGAGGGAGAGAACACCACTAAACCCACCATCTGCAAACCCAGATAACACCGAGCCATGTGGCACATAGCAGGGCACTATCGGGTTATCTTGCTCGTGCCCAGTTTGTGTGCCTGAGCAGAAAGCAGAACAGGGGACATGCGGCATGTATATTAACCCACCGTAGGGATCTCTGGGATCGCATGCTGGTTGATCTTACAGC
Organism: Pseudochromis fuscus; assembly: GCA_900323345.1. NCBI lineage: Eukaryota > Metazoa > Chordata > Actinopteri > Pseudochromidae > Pseudochromis > Pseudochromis fuscus. Next base: position 88,708 of record OOFC01007999.1, read on the forward strand.
TGAGTGGCAGGTTGGTTCAAAGCTGCAGTTGGCAGCCGAGGACAGTATGTGATGTACAAATTTGAATAGTTTAAGAGAAACAGCAGATGCACAGTGGGAGTGCGCCAGTTTTTTTTTTCCCCCCCATCTTTCCATCTCTTCAGAGGCTAGTGTGTGTTTAACCACCGTGGCGTGGACCACAGGAGCACGTAATCCTCGCTGCCACACGCAAAGTGGAAATGTTTTCTTTCTGACCTTTGTTTACTGCTGTGTGGTAGTTATCGCATGAATCTGAGGGAAAAGCTGTCTAAGACACAGAAAGTTTAATTCATGTCGAGTATAGCCCGAGGGGCTTTAGATACGCTATAGAGCACTTTGGTTCACAAGCAGAGGGAAGGGCACGGTTGCATCATTCAGCCCATCTCCTTTACTGATTTATTTATTTTTAATTTCATTAAGGCTGTGTATTTTTATGCAATTAGCAGATTAAATTCCTGTGGGGCCAGGTCCTCTGATTTTCAACACAAACACGAGAAGTGATTTCAGTTGGTGAAAACGCTGTATGGTGAACTGTTGTACGAACAAGCCTGGCTTCTCTCCCACAGCTCAGTATGTAGGAAGTAAAGAAAGCCTCCCTTTGTGAGTTGTGTCGTTTCTTGGAGAAAAGAGGTATCCGAGCGTGAACCGAGCAGCTGGTTTCATTAACCTCCTGTCCAGCCGTGGTGCAGGGGAGCTGTGGGGGCTGCCAATATAAATGGTAACCTTCTGAATATGCAGTCATACACATATAATAGGTGGCTGCAACTTATCCCGTCGTGCTCAGCCATGTGCGCTGCATAAAGCTATATGGTGTCATATGTCATTCTAGTGACACCATATAATGGCTTAAATAGATGACACCTGGTGATGTTTTGGAAAAATGTTTTTACTTTGAAAGACAGAAACATATTTGGGGCGAGTGTCAAAGCCAAATATAACTGTAGGTCTCCACACTCTGGACAAGGCCCTTCGAAATGTGTAGTCACAATGTAACATGAGGCTGAATGTGTTTGTTTACCGGTGTTCATGATGATACATACAGTTGTAGTTCATAGATATTTTACTTAAAATGGTAGAGGAAAAGTGAAGAGATCACTAACTTTTCAGGTTTTCTTCATTCATGTTTATACAATATATCATGACAAGACATTTGAATGTTAGATTTCCTCAGATAGTGGATGTGGTCTCTACAACTCATCTGCAGAGGCCTTTACTTGAGGTGGGCTTGCATTAGAGGGAGGACTTTATTTCTACTTCCTACAGTGGGGATCAGAGTGGATAAAATCATTAAATCTACAACATTATGCTGTTTAAAGAAATTGAACACTTCATGTAAAGGTTTAAACTTAACCCCCACCCCTAGCATTTTAGTACAGGAAGCTCTTATTTCTTAGCAGGGCTTTTATTGTGAAACTTTTTCCGGATAGGATATGTTTGGCTTATGGCTGCCGTTTTTCCCCGGCCTGTAATTAGGATCTTGCTTTTATTTGTTTATATTGACCATAATAACCATTAATATAACCTCTGCTTTTAATTAACTATTGTTGTTTTTATTTAATGAATGTTTCAGTCTGGGCCAAGAGATGGACATTGCTTCCTGTTGATAACAGTAGAATTCAGATAAAAGGGATCTGCTCTATTCTATTTTTCATTGTTTTTTCCACAACAGAGAGCAGACTTGGCCGTGGCTCCTCTCACCATCACCTACATGCGTGAAAAGGTCATCGACTTCACCAAACCCTTCATGAACATGGGCATCAGCATCTTGTACCGCAAACCCAACACCACCAACAACGGCTTCTTCTCCTTCCTGAACCCCATGACTCCAGACATCTGGGTCTACATCCTCCTGGCCTACCTGGGCGTCAGCTGCGTCCTTTTTGTCATTGCCAGGTAAGTGCGGCAGTTGCGTGCTATTTGTCCTATCAGTCCTTGGTGCATTCCTCCATGAGGTCTTTCAGTAGACATAGTAATTTACTCTGTTGCCATTATAGGCTGGGGTTCGAGTGCACGAGCCAGTTTATCACACTGTGTTAGCTGCTGGGTAGTGATCACGGCAGTTATGTCTGCATGTGTCTCTCTACAGCCCAGCAGTGGGAGGAGGAATACAAAAAACCTCCAGTCGAGTTGCAAAGTCCTTTTCACTGTGCAATTTCTTGTTTCCTGTGTGATGTCTTTGGAATTGGCAATCCAGCTTAAAACGACCTTTCAAAAAGAGGAAATTTAACTCAAGCAAGAAAGAATAACTTATCTAATTATCATATTCAGCAGCACAAAAAGAAAAAACATACACACCTGATGTGAAATTGCATCAGAGGGGGATATTTATAGTTGATCATCAGCATCTACATATATTATAAATAATGAAATTCCAGGCTGTAATAAGTCAGTCACAATTATTATAGATGGAGATTATCTGTTTGATTGGGTGAAAAGTGTCTCACTTCTAACTTTTTTCATGAATACGATGAATATCTTTTTAGTATTATTGTCTGTATTTCCTGCTGCTTCTCATGCAAAGTGGTGCTTGAGGAAGTTCTAGAAAAGCAAGCGCTGAAAGGAGTTCTGGGGCTCGAGAGCAAACAGCTGCACTCCTCTATCCTCATTCGTTGTTGTGAGACCAAACAAATTCTGGAGTGGCTTCACATAAGTACAAAATCATCTTAAATTGTGCATTAGCTCTTTGGAGGCTGGCCTAGATAGCTGAAAGGCTGCAGAAGTGTATCATATATAAAACAGACAGCGCAGAACAATGAGAGGGCGACTTCAAGCACAAAGGTAATTTTGAATGGTGGCAGCGGTGTCAACAACATCAGGCAGAAAACTCTCTGAGCACAAGCTCTGATGCATCATAATAATAACGCTAATGCTGCAAGGTGTCTTCAGTTTATTTGTTCAAATGCATTTATTATTACAAATTATTTAGAGATGAATAACACACACCATGCACTTTAACACTTGTGTGTCTAGGAAAAACACTGCTAAAGCTCCTATATTACCCTATACCTTAAGACTAAGGATGATTTCAAGAGGGTGTAAGGAAAGAAACGTATTTAGGCTTTTTTAAAATGTATCCCATTGTTTAAAACTTAGAGATACATATCCAAAAATAACACAGACATCAAAACAAGCTCCTGAAAACAGATTTCACCAAGATGTCTGTAACGTGTTGATGTGGATGAGAATCTCATTCATTAACTATGTAATCATGGTGGTTTCTCACACAGAATATCACATAATAAAATAGCATTCAGAGGGTCATGGTGATACTGTACAGGCACACACCTCAACAAGTGTAGTTATACACAATGTGTGTATTTATATTCATATGTTTTCTTTGAGAAGATTATGATATTGTAGGATTTGGTCTTTTTGTTGAACTGATGACTAGATGAATGATGAGGATATATAGTATTGTTGGCCTAAATAATTCATAACTTCATTTTCAAGTAAAAAGAATGTTGGTTTCATATGTTGCTCATGAATCACTTCAAATCAGCTGAATCCATTTGTGGGTTCAAAAATATTATTTTGATATCTAGTTATGTAGCAATTCTTTCCTCAAATCCATTATTAGGAGTGGTCAATAGGGAGTACAACCACCACAGTTATTAAGTTATTCAGAGAGGAGGAAGAAGTCTTCTTGAACACAGTAAACAGAAGATGATCATATAAATAAAGAACACTACCATGTGGATAGTGGTTTTGTTAGCATTTATTTAAAAATATGTTTTCAAAAATGTTAGTTCTTGTTATAAATGTTATATGTCCTGCAAGTGGGGTGCTGGTCACATGACTGTGTATGTAGGTATTTAGACTTTTGGTAAGCAGGTAACATCAGGCTATTCTCTGATTGATTGCTTCACATTTTCCATGAGATGCATGCATTTCCCACTCGTAGTTGGTAGCCAATCAGTATTGTTTTTCTTTTTTTGGCCTCGTGTGACTGGACGATGTGTCTCCTTTCTGCACCCACCACAAAGCCTGTGTCATGACCCTTTAGGGAATGGGTTCTGCAGAGGAGGCCAGTCCAAGCAGAATAGCTGAGATTACCCGCAGCAGTTATTATCATTTAATGAGCGGAAGCATTAGAACTGTAGTGGACAATACATGCTGTAAAATAGGTCTTGGATAAGTGCAAATGAAGTACAATGTTTGTGAATGCAATCATCACACTTGCGTTATGTGATGTTTGGATGCCAAGCTGTTTCCCTCTCACCTCCTGTGTGTGTCGGCTGCAGTGTCTGAAGCAAGCTTATGGCTCTGCCTGATAGCGCAACCTTTTTAGAAATTAGCAGAGGAACCAGGAGTATTGAATTTGCTGTGTTGCATCGTCTGTGTAGAAACTGCACTCAAACTAATGAAAAACGACAGTGCTTTTTTTCCCCTCCATTTGTGCCGTGTTTAAGTCATGTTCATGTGTGTTTTTTATGCTCCCCTCACTATCACATTTTATATGACCATGGCTTTCAGTTTCGCATTAAAGTAGAACTAAATGAGACTGAAGGAATTCATTGAAATGGTAGGGAGTGCTGCATTTGTACGATGACCGCCCAAGGCTCCTCTGATGTCTGCAAATGTTATTAAGGGCAGGATGAGTCGGAAATGTTCATAGAAACACTCTGAGATAGAAGCAGCAGTGAGTGTCTTTGACAGCCGTCATTTTAATCCACAAAAACAACACTTAGGCAAAAACAGTGTCTAAATGTTCATCAGTTCACACGTCTGGTGTCTTAACTAAGATTAGGAACACTTGAATGATGGCTGGAACAAACTTCACTGACTGCTTCATGATTAACCATCAATCTTGTTCAGTGATTAAAATAAAATTCTGATGTATTAGTTAATATTTCTGCAGCACGTAATTAGATGGATGTCTCTTCATCTTTTTGACCACTAAAATATTCACTGAAAAAATCTTTGACATCGTTCTCACTATGTTTCTTTAGAATAATATACACTCAATATGTTATCATAGTGGCTTCCAATGGAGCATGTTTTTTATAAAGGTGTTTATGTTATCATTACCACTATACTGCCTGTCGTATAAGAGATACAACTCTTATCAGAACATCAGAGTAAAATATTTTTTTACATTATATAAATACATTTTAAAAAGGGGAGTAGTGGCATTTAGATCTTTTTTTTTTTTTATCTCAGCATCTGCCTGTGAAAATGACTGGTGCAATAAAAGTGTTCAGCAGTTCCAGCAGATGTCAAATTAAATGGCAGAGATATGGAAAGATGCATGCTTTATGGTTTCATGCGACTTTAAGAGGAGTCTTCATTCCTCTCGTTCTCAAACGTGACATTTCATACCCTCTGAAAAATTATATCTGCACACCTCATTGGTCACCTTTAACTACAAAGATTGTTGGAAAAAGTCGAGGGGATTTCCAAAAGTATTGCTTAAAAACCCAGGCCCAGTTGATATTAGAAATGTGACGAGATGTGACCTTTGATAATAGATTGACAAAGTTTTTGTACTGAGATAACCAGTTAAACTGTTCTATATGAACTGAATTTTAAATTTATGGTTGGGACCCCACATCATAATATCCTGAGATATTATAACTGTACACACTTTATCACAATATTAAAGCTGCAATGTTTTTGTGTGGATCAAAGGGTGGCGTGTCATTTAAAAGCTGTTGCTTATAGTAATAAAGACACAACTCCCCCTCAGCTCAATTTAGTGTTTTTAAAAAGTCATTGTTTTGGCTTTAGGGCCCACAGGTTTAACATTGTAAGGTACTCCTCCTGTGTTTCAATTTTAATTCAAGTAGTTAAAACTCTGACACCAACTGTGTGTTACAACTAGGGATGGCTCGATACCACTTTTTCAGATATGATACCGATACTGCAATATTGAGGAACATCCGATACCGATACCAATCCAATACCTTCTTTTTGTCACTTCAAAAGTTGTTAATAATACGTTTATGGATGTAATTTGCTTAATACTGACAACTAAAAACACCACGTTCAATGTGCAACAACTATTCTGCTCCTAAAGAAAGAAGGAAAACATGTGTCAACAACTGAAGTTATATTGACATAGTTATATAGACATACACATAGACATAGACACCTGGTACCTCCTCTCCTGCGGTTCAAGAAAAGGACCCGGCCAGGTCCTAGCAGGTAGTAAAATCCTACCGGTCGGACTCGTCACTGCGTCATCACTGTGCAGCAGAAAATTTGTGCCCGCAAGCAACACAATCTGCACCCTTTTTAGTCAGAATAGCAAGTTTTTTAAATGTGGGAAAAAGCACTAAATAGATCGGTTTAATGTACAATAACAGTGCTTTACTGAAACGTTAAAAGTTTTTTTAAAAACGTCACCTGAAAAAAAACGTGAGCTCTGAGCACCCGGTCGGTCGAACAGCTGACGGAGGTGGTAGCGAGAGCTCATATCTCCGAAAACGTCGGAGCAAGTTTTTAAACCAGCTCTAACTTAATAAATTAAAAACATATTTGAAGTTAAACCAACTAATTTCTTTCCACACAGTCCTTTCCGTGATGCTGCTGCAGATGTTTAAGTTTCTTGTATTGAAATGTCTGTTTCTGCTGCCACTCCTTCAGACACTCGTTTAGCAGACGCTCCGCTCAGCATTAACTTAAAGTATTTCCAAACACAGAGATGATGCAGCTCTGCAGCTTTTCTGTTCTCTCTGGTTACATGAAGAAAACAAGGCACATGGAAACCATGGCAACAGCTCACCTGTGTTTACGGCATGTCGCGCAAAGTGAAGTTGAGGACGAGATAGTTTGGGTTTATGGATCAGATCGGACAGGTGCTAAAAGAAAAATCCGATACCTGATCCAGTCATTTTGGCCTGGATCGGACCCGATACCGATCCAGTCCATCAGATGGGACCATCCCTAGTCACAACCCAGAAAAATGGCTGACAAACAAACATAGGTCATCACATTGAAAAAGACGCGACTCTAAATTATGGGTCAGTGGCTGCTGTGTGTCAACTGTTTGCTAACATGACCAGCAAGTCAACTTTATGAGGTTATAATCTGTCAAGGTCAAGTTTAAAGCTCGATCTGCTCCACCAAGTGGCCAAAAAAACTAAATCAATCAATGCAGCTTTAAATAATACTTGTCGATCTCTTCTTCTACTCCAGTCATTAATAGTTTTGATAACAAACACCGAACTCAAAAATAGCAATAACGCTCACAATAGGTTTCAATCTATATGATGCAGTTTATAAAATTCTCCTCACGGGAGGAAGTGTGTCCTTGAAGGAGGAAACAGAAAAGCATTTCCTCAGATCTTATAACGGGTAAAGATTTAAAAACAGCTTTCCTATTTCCTGTCTCGTTTCCAGGTTTAGCCCATACGAATGGTACGACGCCCACCCTTGTAACCCTGGATCAGACGTGGTGGAGAACAACTTCACCCTCCTCAACAGCTTCTGGTTCGGAGTGGGTTCCTTAATGCAACAAGGTATGACAGCGCACACATCCTCTTCCCTGTCAGAAACAATACCGTCACCCCCACCGCCGCCCCTTTTCCTCCTCACCGCCAGCTCCCACTTTCTGCCTCTTTAACTGACAAGCTCCATGATTTCCATTCCGTGACTGTTTCATAAGACATTTACCTGTCAAGAACAACTGCAGAGCTCAGTCTTACATGACAAAGGAAGGCTGTTGTCACCTACCTGCTGTTTTAAAAAGGGAAGAGAAGGTGCCAGGCACTTGTCAGAGATTGGCGGGTAAGGATGGAAAACATTGTTGCATTTATTCCCGCGTCCCACAGTCACTGGCCCTGCTCAAGAGCTTTCTGAGAGCTGGGACGGAAAGGGTAAGTTGAGGAACATGTCTGACAAATGCCAGCTGTCAGCTACGCTAGAACTGGCTGGTGTGATGTTTTCAGCACCGCATGACTTGCACCGAGAGTGACCCGATCTTGAGAATCCATATGTCTCACTCGTAACTATCCAACAAGTCGCTTACCAACTAATGTCACCGTGACCTTCTTTGACGCTGTATAATTTTGACACCTGGTGGCATACAAAAAAAAAGCACTTTCTCAGTTTAAAGGATTTACATCTGCAGTACGAGGTAGTTGTACATGTTGGGTTCCTGTGCTGAAGGAGATATAAATAGGTTTTCACTTGCTAGGTGTCCCTTAAAGGGATAGGTAAGCAAATGAAGGCCCAGAAATAACATAATGAAGTCAACTGTGGAGAAAAAGACCCAAGTAAAAGAATGTTTAACCTCAATGTAACAAGACAAATCAAGGAGGCTTAGTGAGACTCGGCAGTGGATCTTTGCCCGCAAGGATAGCAAACACATTCAGCAATTCATTAAGCACAGAAACTCGGCAGCACTCTTGTGAAACTGCATAGCAGCTCTGCCAATTTGCTGGTGCAGGCAGAGGGCTACGAGCGTAGCACCAGCACGCTGGAAGCCAGAGAAGGAGAATCAAAACAAAATGAGCTAGTTAGTAGCCTATATTATTAAACTAAACAGGGGAGAATTCTCCATTATCATTCATACTGTGGCACACGGTGTTGTCTGTAAACGCCTGAGCTCCAGTGTTTCTCTCCCTTGCAGCAGCTGACTGACGCTGCTGCTAATCAGCTCTTATTCATACTTCTCTGGAATATTGAACACATTGTGTTTTCGAACAGGTGTGTATTTTTTTTTTATGTTGCACGTAATTTTTAAATGAAGTATTGCCAGTGAACACGATGCATCAGAGTCTTTGTTTCCACGTTGCGCATTTGTGGTACAGTACATTGTAACACATGCTGCTGGGTGGTATCTGCAGCGAGGTATATTTTGTCTGTGTCACATAAACAGACATCCCTTGCTTGTCTGCCAAACACAGTGACAGCAGCTGAGACGGAAGCCATTTCCTTGACATGTTTAAAATGCAAATGGACGTGTTTGAGGAGATCCAAAAATAAATAAATAAAAATCTACCAGCTTGTCTGTGGGAGGGAGGTGTCATAGACAACACAAAGAACATAAAATATGAGGAGGTGCAAAAGCAAACACTTTGTGTACTTCAGATGTGTTCGTTTGGGTCTCAGTAGGCTTTTGCTCACAACAAACATATGTCTGATCATTTCCCGTAAATTGGTTTTCCCACGTAAAATTATTTTTGAAAGTATGTTTGATTTATGAGTTGACTTATTCCCAGTTCTCCCATTCTCACTGACATAATTCTTTCATTTATTAAAAAATCTTTCTCCTCTATTTGTACTTGTAGTTTCTTCTATTTTCAAATAATTTAATATTACCAAGACCCACTGCTTTAAATATAGAATACTGCATTTGTTTGGGTTTTTTTTTAGTTTTTTTATGCAAGGACCATGCTCACATTTTCTCTCTGGTTAGAAACTTAAATTATGTTCTTGTATCTTTCAAATTCAGATCAAGATTTACTTGCTATTTACTTGCAATGGAATAAACATTTCCATTCATGAGTGTCATTATTTTAAAGCAATTAAGAAGTAGTAAAAGCCTCCAGCTCTGAAAGGGAGCCTTTGTGTGATGACTCCACAGAAGAAAAAGCTAAGTGCAGGTAATCATTCTCATGGGAAAGCCCAGTCCTCTCATGTTGAGGTGAGGCATTGCTTGTGGGGGAGAAACACTCCAGAAAACCGGGGCATCGCATTTAGCACGATGCACTACTGAATCCACAGAGAAAAGCTTTTTTTCCCCCAGGGTGATATTTCAAAAGGCATCATTAGATGCAAAACAGCCTGTTCATTTATTCAAAGTAAAACAGCGGTGTCACAGTGACTTCCTTATCTTCTCTTAAGAAATGTTGATGTGTTAGGAGTGGCTGTAGACAGAGTGTATCTATTATATATTACCTCCACTTTTATGTTATTGTAGTACTCACATGGAATACTCCGTCAGCGTTAAGTTGAAAAACTTAAAGTGCTGATTAACCAAGAATATTAATGAATTACAGAGAAATTGTGTGTAAACTGAAACCCTGCCTTGATATCTAAATCATAAAGTTGTATGAGAAATACAATCCAACAGAAGTTTAAAAAGCACAACAATATGGTTTCCACAGAAGTCAATGAAAATAAACTTAAATGATGATAATGCATTGAAGATTAGCTAGTTTGTTTTTTCCTCTTCATCAAATAAATGCTAACTATATGCAGTGTTGGGGAGGATACTTTTTAAAAGTATTTAGTTACAGAATACTGAATACCTGCTTTAAAATGTATTTTGTAATGTTTTCTGTTACATTGGCTTAGCTTGGTACTGTATTCTAAATACAATACTTCTGGTTAAAAACTAAATTTAGGTAAATTGCAACTTCACTTTGTATAACAAACACACAAACTAATAGCTGTGGAAAGCATTTATTAAACCCACATTTACAGAAAACTATCACAACAAGCTAACATCACGTTAATTTGACCTAACAAAACATCAACAGTGAATGTGAGAAATAACACAACACAACACAACATGGCACCGTCAAATAATGCACAAAAAGCAAAACTATATGGACACAGCTAATAAAGATAACTTATTTTAAGGTGTTTCTTCGGATGAGAGGTTGAGTCTTTGGGAGCAGATAGTAGGCTGGCTGCTGGCAGACAAAGATGCACTGCACCGTGAGGTTTCACTCACCCCTCTCATTTTTAGTGTAAAAAGGAGAGGGGGTACTGGAAATTTTGCTTAAATTTTGCTTAAATTTCCAGTACAAAAATGCATTTTTTCCTTCACTGCTTGTAGGTTGATTCCACTGTGGTTGTGGCTCCAGACCCTCCAGCTCCTGGTCTGAAGTCATACCTGACCACGCACTTGAATGTCGGCGCTAGCTAGCTTAGTAGTCGGGAACATAGTCAGAAGTGTTTAAGCGGCATGGTATTTACTGGGAATTATGGGAGTTTATTTATTTATTTATCTTTCTGGAGCGGAAAGTGAAAAACCAGTGAAAAACACACAAGTATTCCAATGGTATTATGAAAGTAACTGTAAAGGAATACAGTTACTCATAACTAGTATTCTAAATACATAACGCCGGTACATGTATTCTGTTACTCCCCAACACTGACTATATGATCTAAAAAAGTTCAATCACTTGAAGCACTGACATTCACTTGGTTAAAAACTGTAAACTATAACTTATTCTTATCAGGATAAAAGTAAAAGAGGTGACACTGTGCAATATGGTTTGAGTAGAAGTTGAAGTATTTCAAAGTATTTTTGCTCCTGTATGAACTAAATATATCATTCAAAGACTCAGTGAATGTTTATTGGATGTTTCTAAGTTGTTGGTGATTGAAAGGTAAGCGCGTTCAGCTGACATCAATTACATCACAACATATGCTAGAACTCTCCCACAAAACCTGTCAGCCTTTTAGGAAACAACCACATTTTCTCAGGTCTTTTGAACATCTAACACTTTTCCCTTTGTGTCTTTCATGTTTGCTTTTTTGAAGGTGTTTCAATCACAAGTCCTGAACCTGCTTATATAACCAAAAAAGGCCGATTGTGTCCCAATACAAATCCCACAATAAGTGTGCAGCAGTTAGTGTAATTCATGTGATGTTGTGGTCACTAATAGTAATAGTACCAGTACTATCACGGTTTTCTTCCTAAAAAAAAAAAACAACATTTCTGTTTCTTTGGTTTACAAGACACGGATCCTTCCTCAAAGAACCGTATGGTATATTGACACCATTTTATTTTCCTGGCACCATATGACTGATCTGCTTTTTGTATTTATTAGAGTGTTCTGATGCAGCGCCATATACTGCTCCCTGCTGACAACAGCGCTTTATAGTGTGGCATTCAATTGAGTTACCCGTTGCTTCACTTCATTTTTAGTGCAACCAGAGACTGCATCTGGATCTTCCCTCTCTGAAGTCACAGTGAATTAAGGGATGCTACTGTCTTCCCTGGTTTGTAACCATGTAGAGTCTTTGTCAAACCACAAAGGACAAATCCAATCAAATTTGGTGGAAGAGGTTAAAGAGCTGACCACTCTGCCCCTCTTCTGTGGGCTTGTTACTCTTCAGAATTGGCCTCATAAATCTTCTCAGTAAAGTAACAGAGTGCACAAAGCACAAGGGTATTTTAAAGGTTGTCAGAGATGAGATATAAAGTAACTTTAACACCAGTCACTGAGCCATTGTAAACATAGTATTACTCAGCAGAGGACCACTCAAAGTCAAGGCTGATGCATAGGTGTACTGTCAGTCTGGCTCGGTACTACATCTTGATTTCCCTTTATATGCACACTGTGCTGATTTGTTTACAAAATACTTTAATTTGTGCATCCATTAGACCTGATGAAATATGAAGTGACATGATGATATATAACCAGTGTGTGTGTGAATAATCGTTACAGCAAAATAGCTTTTTTTTGGTAAGATTTCTCGTTTGGATGATGTCACAGATCATCTGGTTTGGTTCACCAACATTCATCACACAAAAGTAACAGAGGATAGTCAAAAACAAATGCTATTAATTCTGACTTGATCGATCTGAATTAGTACCTGAATGCTGACAATGGTTTAGCCGTAGAGGGCTGTTAAGTGTGATTACAGAGGTGAACAGCAGCTGGATTGCAGAGTATGAATCAGCCCTTTTGTTTGAATTCTATAGGAAAGCTGTTTTTCATGTTGCAGTGAACTGTACAGGGCATATTGATGTGCTTTTTAATTGTAGTTTCTGTAATTACAGGTTTTTGTTATGTGCTTTTATGTTAACATATTGTGTAAGAGTTGTTGATATGAATGGAGCTTCCCTTTGTGAAGGTTGTGAGAGATGAAGAATCTGGTGGTGGGCTCTTCATGTACATTTAATTACAGATCTGGAACAGAGGTGTGCTGCATCTGAGAATAGAAATGATTGACAGGTGCGACATCCTTTTACCTAACTCTGTGTACTTCTCAGAGACACATGGTGTACAGAGAGACGTGAGAACACCTGTTTCAAATAACCGTGAAAAACAGACTTAACATCATGAAGAACTCAAAGGGCTTAATGGGGTAAACAATGAATACTGTTATTTAGCATCTAATGGCACCTATGAACTGAAAAAGCATTTCTACCTATTATAAAAGTGTGCACAGCTTGCAGCTTTACCTCTTCTGAATTCTTCGCTCAGTGTTGGCTAACCTGCCGAGCTGGCTTCAGTTTCTGTTTCCTCGCCGACAGTACCTTGATCAACACCACCGGCCCTGCCAAAAAGCACTTGCGGGCTAATTAACAAAAATGCAAGTGATCATGTTACTGCATTTGTTTAATTCAGTTACAGTATTGGCATGTACGATTGTTTTTACCTAATTGGTTAATTACTCCCTCACTCTGCGCCGCACACAGGCTCAGAGTTGATGCCCAAAGCCCTGTCGACCAGGATCATCGGTGGGATCTGGTGGTTCTTCACGCTCATCATCATATCGTCCTATACGGCAAATCTGGCAGCTTTCCTCACCGTGGAGAGGATGGACTCGCCAGTCGACTCCGCTGATGACATCGCCAAGCAGACCAAGATTGAGTATGGTGTGGTCAAAGATGGGGCGACCATGACTTTCTTTAAGGTAAAGTACAAGTAGGGCTATGACTGAGTAGTTAAGACAGATTGAATAATGATTGCTGGAGGTATCTGAAATGTGTGACTTATTGTAACTGTGAAAAAATATATAAAATGATGAAGTTATAAAGTTCTATTGTGATTTTATATATATAATTCCAGTTACATCTTAATTCCCACAGCAAAGGCAAATTCTTTAGCTTCTCCACTTCTCTCCAGTGTTTGATGTGTTCCTGATGATTTTTTTATTTCCAAGTTTCAGCATTTGCCTGCAGGGTCTTTGACTTTTTTTCCATATTATTTGGAGCTTTGCTTTAGATGCTGCTGCTGCTGCTGGTGCTGAATAACACATGTAACAGAGTTACAGTTTCTCAGAGTAAGAAAATGAAAACACTGCACATTTCTATTGAAGACAGTCCACAAGTTTATGACATTCAACAACGGGAAAAAGAAACGATTCTTTCAGGGCATCTGTGTGCCCTAGTTTTTCTGCCCCCAAATTTTGTAGTTGAGCTTATGAATACTGTTAACTTCATTGTCAAGTCTGCTAAATGGTGTGTATACTGGATACCGCAGCTCCAAGAAAGTATTTACCGTATTTTCTGCACTATAAGGTGCATCGGATTATAAGGCACACCTTCAATGAATGGCCTATTTTAAAACTGTTTTCATATATAAGGCGCACCACATTATAAGGCGCATAGAATAGAAACTACTGTAGTGGCTGGGGTTGTGTTATCATCCATCTAGATGAAGCTGCGCTAAAGTGAATGTCAAGAAAACAGTCAGATAAGTCAGTCAGTCAAACTTTATTAATAGAAAACAAACCAACATTCTGACGACTTCGTTCACTCCCAAAACAAGCTAGTGCATTTACAATACTGTACCGTACGTACCGGTAGCTCTTACCGGTATTTGCGCCGCCAACTCCAACTCCATTTGTCACAGTTCAAAGCTACATGAACAGCTGTTTTATTTTTTTCTCCGAGGTGACGTCAGTGACGTAGTATTATCTTTTTCCAACAGCAAGGTACAACAGGTAG
>OOFC01008002.1:2103-25595 GCA_900323345.1 Pseudochromis fuscus
CAGCATCAACTTCACACCCGCTCTCTCAGGATTATTGAGAACCGTTTGGGGAAATAAAAGAAATCACTCAAGAAAGCTGACTCTGAAAGAAGGCGAATAAAATGCGGCAAAAAATTCCCATTTAGTGGTGTAACGATTTCAATGGGGGATTCATCTCTTACACAGAAAACTGCGATCCTGATTACATTAGTGATACACAGCAACCCAAAGCACACACACGTCTGTCTGAGTGAGGGGATCAAACAGCCCGCGGTGCAGTGGTACATTAAGATACACGGCGCTGTGGCATCAGAACGCCATATGTTAATTATGACGTCTTTGTGTCGGCTGCATGCAACAGGAGCTCAACGGCTGACACAGACATCACACAGCGTCCCAGCAGATCCTAGACACAAATGCTGACTGCTCTTCTTCGGTGGTGTTTACGCTCAATAACAGCCCGTCTTTATGAGTGTCAATCTGCACGCACAGACGCACTGGGGATGCGAGTTTGGCCCCCCAAACAACTCCGCCGTCCCCGTGGGAGAACTAAGTCCCCCCAGTTAGCCCCGTAGAGCCGCTGGTACGATTCAAACAGCTGTCATCCCTCTGTAATGATGATCCATCCCCTGCTATTACCAGCCCATGGTTTCTCACTTACAAAGCTGATTGTTTGACATGTGAAACATACATCAGCATAATCTGCCCCATAACTCAGTTTTTAAAAGAGCGCCCGCAGCAACTTGTGGAGGAGGAGGAGGAGGGGGGTGTGAAGTGAAGACTAAATGAAGATGAGCAGGGGACAAACATGGGAGCAAGAGGAGGGAAGAAAACAAGAAGATGAAGACAGATAATGTAAATGTAAGAACAGGAAGAACAGATGGGGAGATGAAAAGTGCATAATATTATATCTGAACTGCTTTTATTGAGCATCCTCTCCCTTTAATGTGCAAGTTGCCATATTTAGTAACTTCAGTGGACTACAAAAATAGTATCGTCCTGCCTCTTCATGACACAGTGTAACCACATATAGCTTTTCATATACACTGTTTGCTAAAATCTTTACCCAACACTGGAAAGTAAACATTTATCATTGATCTTTCTACATAGATAATAACAAACTGAAGAATTTTTTAAAATGTCAAAAATCAAAATCGAAATTTCCTCCGGTTATACTCTGGGGTTTAAATTTTGAATTTAAAGAATGTTAATTTCATGAGGTGACCTAAATGTGACTTTTGTCCTTCACTCGCTTGTTGTTATTATATTAAGTACATCAACTGCAACACATCTGATTTAACTGGTTTATTATTGTGAAGTTTAGTTTTTTGCTCATCCAGCCTCTGATTGTTAAAGAACTGAAGGTGATTTTTAAAAATGATTGTTTGGTTAAATTATATCACTCAGCCATTAACAACGATAGTTAATCCAAAAGATTTCAAAGATTTAGTTAAAACAGGAAAACCACAGATGCAGTCTTACTACATTTCCCTAATCTGTGCCACTGTGGCCGAGGTTAAAAACACAAAACAAGTAAAATATGGAGCCTCACTGGGACTGTTTCTGATGAGTAGATCTTTTAAGTAAATATAGAAAGCTTTTAAAGATTTACCGTAAATCTACTAATAGTTGCCAAAGCTTTTATTTACTTTACTTAAACTGCAGAAGGTAGCCGGCCTCTATTTGAGGCATTAGAGGCAGGCCTTTATTTATAATTTCCTGTCTCATAAGTGCAATCCATTTTCACATTAGTACATATGATTAGAGGTCAGGAACTTTATTTAACTCAACTGCAGAATCCCGCCACGTCTTTTAAAATTTCAAAATAAAACACTATTGCCAGTGTTTAAATTGACAGGAACTCTATTTCTTTGCTGGGTTTCTATGTTTATTGATATCAACCATGGTCCAGCCATTGTTAAAGACATGAGTTTTAACTGAATATTGATCCCTTACACTGTCGCACGGATTTTAAAGTGAAAATCTCGTTTCCCACTGAAGACATTTCATAACTGGGGGGATTAATTTCCTCGTAGGAATAAGGTTAACACTGATAGCAGCATCCCTGAAGGGTGAATCTATAGGAGGAGAAAGCAGAAGATAAGGTGGGAGAAGTGAAGACAGAAGTGAAGGAAAATAGAGGTGAAGATAAGAGCAGGAAGCGTGTCAGGTGAGAGCGCATCGAGGGCACAGGCGAACGGAGGAGAAACGGCGTCCGAGGAGCGGCGGAGAGAAGTTGTGAGAGCTGTCTGAAAACATGTCTGCGACTGTGTTAATGTGTTTGTCAGTGCAGGAGGGCGTCCGTGTGCGCTCATGCCGCCTATGGGAATGTGTGTCAGTCTGTATGTGTGTGATGCAGGCCAGCTGAGGTGCTAATCCCCTCTCACAAAACAGTGGACCGGCCCGTCCTCTTTCTCAAAGTCACACTCTGTGCCACCCAAATCGCACACTTAAGACACCACAGTCCCCATCCCACCCACACACACACCCCCCCTCCCTCACGTAGAGTCAATAGGACTTTGCTCATCAATTCTCTCTACGTTGCTATGGAGACTGTGAACAGTGTGTGCATTTGGTAGGGGTGTTCAGCCTGTGTGTGTGTGTGTGTCTTAATATCTTCTGTGGTCCTGTCAGGTCACGTTTCACACTCATGTCTGCTCACGGGATGGCACACACACACACACACACACACACATACTTAAGACCCCCTGCTGAAGTCTTGCGCAGCCACATCCACATTTCCTGAATTCAAAAGTAAAAGTGTGCACGAGTGTGTGTGAAGTCAATGCACATATTGCAGAAGATGCCGTCTCGGCCACGTGCACGTGCGCAGACAGCAACGCAGAGCATGTATAATTGTGCTCTAGATGAATGTCTGCTCTGGTGCACACTCAAAAGCGGCTCTGCAAGTTTTATTTTTAGCATCACAGGCAAATGGAGCCCCTCTCTTTCCTCCCCCTCCTCCTGCTCTCTGCCCTCACTCTCATCTCTCTCCTACTGTCACATCTCTCATCTCTCAAAATCTCTCACCCTATATTGTGTGTGTATTTTGGCCACACACACACACATACATACAGAGCTCATGCCGCATACAGTATGTTGACAAAAAGTGTTGCAGCACACAAAAAAACCCAAACAAAAAAAAACGCTGGAAGCTTTGTACCGTGCTGTTCCACCTCTCTGCTCTCATCATCGTTGTTAATGTCTGAATGAATGCGTAGTCTCACTTTCATCTCTTACTCCTGCTCTTGTACTCCCTGCCCGTCTCTCGCTCCAGCGGCGGAGGGATATAAAAAGCCCACTGGGATGGAGGTGACGTATGTACTGTAAGCATGCCTGTCGCTAAGGCAGCCCAGGCAAGGTCAAGTGCTCAGTGGCCTGGTGAGGCTTTTCATTACATATTTAACTCTACCGAATTCCCCGCGGAGACGACGCTAGAGACTACTCCTTCCTCCTCTACACCCTCCCTCTGCCAAACTCGCCTGTCTGGATGCAGACAGGTACATTTCCATATTAGCATACGGATGGAGTCAGGCGTGTCCTGGTATGTGAATGATTCCACGGTGGTTAGCATTTGCAGAGTACTGGCAAAGGCTGGAGAGGCAGCTGTTAAATAAGAGTGTCAGTGGAGACAGAGAGTGCGAAAAGAGCACGTCTCTCAATCAGCCAGATGGAAAAAAGATTGAGATTTATCTTCCTCACAACCTCTATCACTGCCATCCCTGTGTGTGTGTGTGTGTGTGTGTGTGTGTGTGT
Organism: Pseudochromis fuscus; assembly: GCA_900323345.1. Classification (NCBI taxonomy): domain Eukaryota; kingdom Metazoa; phylum Chordata; class Actinopteri; family Pseudochromidae; genus Pseudochromis; species Pseudochromis fuscus. The sequence goes on from OOFC01008002.1 coordinate 5,839, forward strand.
GCTGGATTTCTTTTGGTTTTTCTTAAACGCTCGCATATAAGTTCTGTCATGCACAGACACACAAATAAATCTGAGAGGAGCTGCAAGACAAAACTGAATTTATTTACATAGCTTAGAAATCTAAAGTGACTAAATATAATACCAACAATGCTTTTATTCCCAAATGACTGTTTTTCAAAATAAGAGGAAGAGCCACATGGGGAATTTTTGAATTAAATATCATATAAAAATAGGTTTAAACCAATTTCTTCCTTTAAGAAATAGTTCTTAGAAAGTTTTCTTGCCACAGGACACAAAGTGGCTCTGATGTCCTGACTTGGTTTGTCTAAATAAGCTGTGAAGGGTTTGCCACAAGGGGGAAGGAGATCTCAACAGGCAGCAGAAGTAGTAAAACACTAACCAGAACTAGGGCATAATGTATGTCTAATATCTACCAGACTACTGAGACTGTAGATAGTATCATCCTGTGTGTGTGTGTGTAGAAGTTAAACAAAATGATTTGTAATTGACGAGTCGAAACATTTCACAGTTTTCCATTTGTACTTACTGCTTCCTCCTTCTTCTTCTTCTTCTTCTCTGGCTGATAGACAATGCCGGTGGTTTCCTGCCCCCTACTGGTTCATGTCGAGAGATTTTTGGGGATATTATTTTTGTCAGGATCCCACCTTCTCTCAACAAAATTCATAGAGTTTTTCCATAATGTTGCGATGTTCAGAGAAGCCTGAAATGTAGATTGTATGCTATCCTAGTTTCAAAGATCCTAATGCAAAAATGTATTAAAAGCACATTTTCTCTCTGGGTCAGAAATCAGGGTCAACACATGTTTTGTCCCTCGCTTCAGAGTCGATAACACTTCAACATGGAGGATACTCAGCACCACAGAAGGTTCCTCTAGCTGCATCTTGTGTAACCTTGCTGCCATTCAACCAACAAATTCTGTATTTTTTTCTTACCTTGAAAAAATCAAATGAAAAGACCAACAACAGCAGCTCACTATGCACTGCACTGGTTGGTGCACATTCATTTTTCCTGCTGTGAGGATGTGGAATAAGTTAACAACTTTTGACAACCACATTTCAAATCCAGCAGCAGAGAAATCATATTTCCATTTGCAATCTGTTGCTCTCTAGATACAGTATAAGCAAGACATGTTTTTTTTTTTTTTAAAGACCAGCTTTAAGTCTTAATTAGCAGCAGTGCATTCAAATTAACTCAGCTCCAGCTGTAATCATTTATATGATCAGGGTAATTAAAATACCCCGCTAAATTGAAAGCATACGGCGATGGAAAACTTTGCAACCCTCAAAGTAATTTGTGGTAGGCTTAGTAAACCAAGACCGCAAAATTAAAGTCTTGCTGACGGAGGCAGCAGAAAAGAACAGTCAACTTCCCAAACCCGGCAAAAACAGCCGATGTGTGCGGGAGGAGTCTGACACTTGATACTGAAGATAATCTCATGCAAACTTTTCCGTCTGCACGCAAACACAGAAACACACACTGTATTGAGTTTACATTTCACACGAGCACATCCGGCTTCTGTATCAATAATTCCTGCATTGCCCTTCCAAATCGGCATGTCGGATTGCTGAAGCAAGAACACAAACACAGCAGAAAGCATCCACAGAGAAGACATTGATATGCATGAATGCATGCAGCTACACGTGCTCCACGCACACCACCTCTGAAAAAACACACAAATGCGCATTTCTAACCCCCCCGCGCTTGCTTTTCTGCACGTCGCTCTCTGTCAAAGGAAAAACGCCATCCATCATATAGGATGCATGGGGCGAAAGATTACTCACATTTCTCCCAATCATGGCCAAATTGCTCTGGATGGCTCTCATATTTGGGAGATAGCTGTGGCCGTCTCTTTGCATACAAATGACAAAGTCTCCCACTCAATTTGCTTTCTCCTTGACTCAAAGAATGTGATGAGAGTGTCAGAGACAGGATGCCGAAAGAAGAAAATGCGGAGATGCCACCAGAGTACTGAAGAGAGAGACCGAGATATAAAGATACTGGGAGGAAATTTACAAATTCACAAGAGGAGATAAGTAAGTCCAACCTAATACACATCCAGTGACACATATAATCTGAGAGAATTTAATACTTTACTGTTATCTCGTTTCAAATTCAACAAACAACTTGGAGTAGCTCCTGCTACTTTGGACTTGGATTTAATAATAACAGTAAAATTCTTGTGTTATTAATCCACTTATTTAGATGCCTTCTGTACAGGATTATTTTTATCCATCTAAAACTCGACACGCCAGTCTGAGGCTGGCATAAAGCTCTGAACTCAGTACGACTGAGTTGTGCCATGAGACTGTTTTACAAGCCTGTTTTGTGGCAATTAGTTATTCTCTAATCAAGGATCAAGAATATTAGCAAATCTGATGATAAACTGCACAAACTGCACAAACTCACATACATCGTGCATCCATTGGGTGGTAATGTTGTACAAACGAAAGTAATCCCTCCATTTGGAAACCATCGTGACAGCAAAATCAGATTGGGGAAGAAATACACGTTAAATACTAATAATTCCCACACTGCACAGGGAAACTGACCAAGTGTAAGTTCGTAAGATCAAGTAGGAGATCAGCTGTTGTTTTCTGTCGCAAATTTCAAACAGTTCTGCCCATATTTGCTGTCTCCACCACTGAGGACATGTTTTTGTCTTCGTTATTGGTGTGGCTTAATGTTTGCTAGCAACATTACGGAAAAAGCTACTGAACAGTTTTCAATGTTTTTTGATGTTGTTGTTTTAAAGGAGGCTCAGGTGGTTGAGCGGGTCGCCTATGAATTGAAAGATTATGGGTTCGATCCCCAGCTCCCCCTCTCCACATGTCAAAGTGTCCTTGGGCAAGACACTGAACCCTACGTTGCTCCCAATGGTGGCTAGCGCCTGTAGCTCTGTAGACATTGGTGTGTGAATGGGTGAATGAGGGGCCTTGTGAAGTGCTTTGGGGCCTAGCTAAGGTCAAGAACACGCTATATAATTGTGCTTTTACACTGGTACCTACTCGCTTCGTTTCGCCTCGGATCGCTCAGGATCGGCCCCCCTAGGTTGCATTTACATTGCAGAGGATAGTCCTTCCTCGGTGTAGCTGACCGTCATTCGTGACGTCATCTTTTATGCGATTCTTTCGTGACGTCCAGCTCCCGCTGAATTTTCTCATAAGCAACTAATGACAGAAAGGTTTGCACCTCGTCCTGAGTCCATGGGGCAGATGCCATTTCTCTTCTTGTTGTTATTTCAAACACATCTGCACGGTTTGCTGAAGATTTAAAAATGGCGTGTTTGCGGGATAGATCACGTGCCACGCAGTGATGACGCAAAGACGTAGTGACGATTCCGACCAATAAGATTTTAGTACCTTCTCTGACCTGACCGGATACTTTTTATTAGAACCACAGGAGAGGAGGTACGAAAAGTTGTACCAGGTACCAAGTTCCAGGTACTTTTTTGCCAGTGTAAATGCATCAAAACTGAAGCGAGTAGGGATCCATGGACGAATGTTTTAACAAAGACGATGGCGACAGAGAACCAGCAGGGGACAGTAAAAGACGACCGCTTCATCCATGAGCCAGACAGGAAGTAGGAGAGGGAAGCAGTAGGTAAGAACTGAAAACAGTAAAAGGCATCAATTCAATTTATCTTTGTCCCCTTTGTCGTCCTAATGAATTTTGAATAGCAATCAGAAATATTTGTGTCGCTCATAGGTGGTGCAATGACTCTTGAGTCCAAATAACCAGCGTAGAATCTACTTCAAATGATTTACTGAGTTTATAGAGAGACTGCAGGCTACATTTCAAACAGGCTATTACAGCTTAAATATAAATGATAGAAAATAGAGACTTTTCACCCCACGTTTGGACAACTATCCAAAATTGGACTAAAAAGACACAGCCCTACCAGACAGAGGTGATCGCCATCTAAAGAAATGAAAAATTAAACAGATCCTCGTCCTGCCTCGTGGAGCTCTGGTAATAGTCACATTTGAGATGGCATTTAGTTATCCACTTGAGCAAAAATGCTGATGAACTCAATAAAGATGCATTGAAAAGCAAACACTTTAGGTAATTACATGCAAATGAAAATCTGTCACCATTGTAAAGGCTGTGTAAGTGCGCCAAAAAACAACACAGTAACGTGCTTTAAGAGAGAAGCAAAACAAATCAAAGCCAGGCAGTCTAGTCTGAAACAGCTTCCAGGAGCCCACTCTCTCCTCGACTAATGAAATATCTAATGCACTTAGTTTCCTTTAGTTAGCACCTGCCTCCTTAGAGGCATGTTCCTCCTCTCCAAGCTAAATTACTTGGTCTCAATGGAGCGAGACAGAGTGCGGTGAGTAACAAAGAAGAGAAGTCGAGTGTATTTTCAGAAAAGGGATGACGAGCTGGAGCTGGAGAGCCGAGGTGGCAGATGATACCTGAGTGTGGCAGATCTCGCGGCGACCTGAGCAGACTGGTTACACAGCGCTGCTCTCGGCCTGTAAAGCCACCTTAACCACTTTCCAAATCCATCACTTTCACTGTGCTGCGTTTGGCACTAACAGCTCAAAAGTGCATCATAACCAAGTCTTCTCCTACCAAGACATTCTGTTAAGGTGCTTTCCTTTTTCCCCCCTTTACAATCCCTGCTCCTTTTGGAATGAATTATACAGCTGTGAAATAGACATCTAGAGAGGTTGAAGGCGCCGGGCGAAGGGGGACGCAGTTAAAATGAAGAATCGCGAGGTGCATTTCTGTGTCAGTAAAAATGCCAGATCTGGATGTGATTTGCATCGTTGTTCCCGTCTTTGGATTCTCTCTCATAAAGGGCTTTCTGTGAGGGTTACTGGTAAATGCAATAGCCAAATAAATAACCGAACAGGAGTCACATGGTACTTGACAAGATTTGAATGGACTGTACAAAGATGTGAATATTCATTCAAGAGAGCAGCATTATTTATTGTGTTTGCTTAGTTATTACTTTACATGATCTACTACCATTTCAAGAGAAAAGAGGAGAAATAAAGAGCAGATCAACAAAAGCATATTAGATGTAGCGACAATAACACAATTACAGACAGAAACAAGCGCTCCTATTAAATCTTCAGGACCGACTGTTGTTTTGTTTGGGACAAAAGTGGGATGAATACGGTGCTTTTCTGGGAGGGTGGAGGTTTGTGCAAAAACCTTGGCATTCAAAGAAAGCGAAACAATTACACAATCAGAGTGTTTAGACGGGAATAATCAGCAAAGGAAATCGGTGAGGACGCCTGCGCTGGTTGTCATTAGATTGATGAATTCTATTGATGTCATCCATCGTCAGCTTAATCAATTCAGATAAAAGGAGAAGAGTCTGCTGAGTGAAATTGACTTGTAAGTGCGCACAAATGACTGTTTTGTGTTTGGCTGGTAGGGAGGAGCGCGAATCACAAAGATGCGTGTGTGTGTGTGTGTGTGTGTGTGTGTGTGTGTTGTTGAAGAGGACATGCGAGTCACTCACCGAGCACACCGAGGCGGTAGTTCATGGTCACCACGATCACGTTGCCGTAAGCGGCGAGGACGCTGGCGTCGAACATGTTCCCGGTTCCTTCCATGTAGGAGCCTCCGTGAATAAACAGCATCACAGGCTTCTTCCTGCGGTCACGAATATCTACACACACACACACACACACACAAAGAGGAGGAAGCAGGGAACAGAGAGCATAAAAAAGAAAAAAGTCAATAACTGTATTTACGCCTCTCATATTCTCTTTGATCACACATTGTGTTGGACCATAATATGTTGAACAAACAGAAAATTGCTCGGCGGGATGAAAACGCAGCATCAGAGCGGAGGAACCGCACTGTTCCCTGCAGCTGGATGTCAGCTCTTAAAATATATGAGCTTGAGGTAATTTAGATTTCAGGGGACGATTCATGCAACAGGCAATAACAAGAGACATCGTTGCAAGAGTCTAATCAAATGTTTCCTGGTGATTAAAGAAATAGGACGCTTGAAGAAAATCACTGCTTAGTGTTGCATATTGGAGCTAACCTGCATATTACTGCCTCCGACAGTCTTTATCTCACACCGAGGCCCCGGATTAGCCAACACCGACGCAACACCGAGCAACTGTATGTGCAATTGATCCCATCTGCGTGAGGTTGTTTACCAAATCAAAGCCACTGAGAACGTTGCGAATCAAAGGACAAGCTATGTGCACAACAGCTGTTTTTCTGATGGGAGCTCAAAGAGTCGGTGTCAGAGTTCACCCCAAAGAGCTCTCAGCTGTACAGGAGAGATGTTTTTAACACCGTGTAAAAAGCCACTCCGGGAAGACATAGTAAACACACTGAAAGCAACTGGGCACAATTTACAGAAGGTAAAAAGACAGTATGACACGAGGAGACGTATTACAGCCGGGCTGAGGCTGATGTCTGTATCCCCTCCGAAGAAGAGCTCTCTGTGTGCAATCAACAGATAATAAAAGGCCACTGGCTCTTAATACATCATGTCTGCAATGAATTTCCATAATTCCCTCATTTTATTTTGCACCTTGGAACCTGGAACTCCCATAAATGCAAATTTGCAACTCGCCCTGAGCTGCAGGGACAGCTATATCAACCTATTTCTAGGTCACTTCCCCTGTGGGGGAATCTCTAGAAAACACAGCTTTCTTGGATGCTTTTTTTTTTTTTTTTTGCAGTGGTACAAATTGTTAGTTGGTTCTGCCTTGAGGAAAAAAAAATGGAAAGAAAAGTTTCACATAAAAATGTCATGTTCTTCCATCAGAGAACAAAATTTAGGTTTCGGGTTGCTTCTTGAAAAGTCTGCAAGTGGAGTTTTTCTTTTTGCCTTTTAGCTACGTTTTATTTATTCATTCCTGCTTTAACATGGTTAAAAGAGTCAAAAGACTGTTTACATTTCAACTAATGTTTACTTACACAGAAAAAATCAGTAAATACTGAGGCTGTTTAGTTAAACGCAGTATCATTCACTGGATCTATGATGAAAACAATCTGACATCACTCTCTCTCATACGTGCAGATCATCATTTCAGAGAGCATCTGATTGTCAGTCATGCTTTCAGCAGACGCCTACCACTGCTGCAGCGCTCTGTGTGTGTGTGAGTGTGTGTATGTGCACGCCGGACAGTCCCTGATGGGCCCTTGTTGGCCTTTGAACCGGTCTCCCAGCTGACTGTGAGCAGTGATGCTCCTGCCTGCCAGGAGCCCACGGTAGCATATGGCACACAAGACTTAGAAGTGTGGCACAGTGACAGCCCCTGTTGGCTTGTGTGTGTGTGTATGCCCAGGGATATGAGAGAGCAGTAGCGCAGAACAACCACATAAATAACCACTACAGCATCTATTATAGAAGGGAAGAAAGGTGGAGGGTGCTTGGCTGTCTTTGAATTGTGTGTATACATTATATATGTATATCTATACATATGTGTATATACAAATATAGTGTGAGGGATCCCTGGTGACATGTTCATTAAATGATCCCTGAAGAAACACCTTAAAACACTGGGGTGTCATATACACATACATGCAGACAGCAATGACGCTGAAACCGGTGCATCAGTCAGTCAGACACACTCACACTGGGGAGAGAGAAATTTACAGGCAGCTGCAATGGAGAGTCGCTATGGCAACTGCTTCACTTTGACTTGTTTCCGCCTCCCCCCCCTCTCTTTCTGAGTCCCTCCCTCTCTTTACATGAGCCACTCTCATGTGGACAAAGTCTCATTGACTGTTGCCGTGGCAACATATTACTCTTGTGCATCTCTAACCCCGTGATGCCCTTCGCCACATCTCTACCTGTGTGTCATTTCATTAGCGGTAAAATGACCACGTACACACTTCCTACAGACACACGAACACACAGACACACACAACCCTGCATTCTGCAACAGGAGATGAAGACTGACAGCCACTGGCATCGTGGGAGACAGAATGCAGATGCACTGATGTACCCACCCACACCCACATGAGACACAAACACACACACATGGAGCAGACTGTCACAGTTGACCTGTAGACTCTATGTCCATGGATCAGTTACAGGGCGAATCGTTGTGGCACAGTGACAGATAGGACTGAGGCCCTCGGGGGCTACAAGCTCTCTCTCCTCCTCTCTCTCCTCCTGTCCTGTCTCAGGCTCTATGTATCTCTCTATGCCTCCGGCTCTGTCGGGTTTCTACCACCACTAAAGTTTAGCATGCGATGCCCACAGATGCGCGGGTGGTTAGGTTCCAGGCCCCAGGTTTTCACATTTGATCCCCATATGGGAAGACTTCCTTCCACAACTTTGAAAAAAACCCAACCCGCCTACGGTTCAGTCATTTACACCTTCAAAACTTGCAATTTTTATGCACCGAGGTGCTTCAAAAAACCTAATCAGTTCATCAGCACTGCTGGGAGAACCTGTGGTGTACGTATAATATTTGCATCATTTGTTTTTCATGAGTTATTTTGTTCACAACGTGTCTGCAGACAAACAAAACAGGCGCTGAATGACAACGTGGAAGTCCTGCACCATGGAGACAGTTGGGGAGAAAGGGTACGGCGTCCACAATATACACACAAAGCCTCAACAAATCCTAGACATCCTTCGCTTGATTATCAGCAGATGGTTAAATACTCTGGCACAGGCAGCTGATGGCGTGGAAGGAGGGGCTTAGACAGGATGTGGCAGGGCAGAAGGTGACTTGTGTTGTATTTCTATTTACATGTACTAAAGAGATTAAAGGCTGCAGAATTAAAGACAGGGTCAACATCAGCACTGCACATGGTTCAGGAAGACTTACACTTTGCTCCATCGTTGTTTAATTTGTCTCCATTTGTTCTCTTTTAAGGATTTTTTCTCACATGTTGTAAATATATGATCACTGATGGCTCTCAGCTGTATCGATGTTGTCTTATCAGAGTCTAAGTAACGTCTACAAATCATTGCTGCAGCTTCTTACTAAATGTATTTAACATCACTCATCATTAGATATTTTTTCTTTGGTTTTTATTCATTAATTAATAAAAACTTTGTGTAACAAATAGAAATGAACTGGCCGACTGAGCGCTACTCAGAATTAAACAAGTTAATCAACAACAGAAATTCTTTGTGACGCAGAGGAAACAAACAAACAAACAAAAAGGTGAGTAACATCAAATGGCCAAACAATGCCACTGGAAAAAAAATGTCTCTGCTCAGTAAACACAAACAACAGCAACGGCAGACAAAGCAAGATGGCAGAGAGCAGCCGAGGGCTGGTACCCCGAGGAGCTTAGCATGGCTGCTGATCCTTTCAAGCAGAACGGAGACAATGAGACGATTAGTCCTAAACTTGTGTCGAGTGTTCCAGTTTAGCACACCGCCCACCGTCGCCCTCAGAGACGACACCCTCTGGTCCCCTGATGAGATGCGGGCCTCCGTTTCCACGGCGCTATCAACTGACTGATTAGTCACGGGGATGGAGCGTGGTCTGCTGCGCCGTGCACGTCACTGTCGGGCGCTGATTTTACGGGAACTGATGTTTGCTGACAGTATACAGTGACAGCGGAGAGGGAGAGGAGAAGATTGATACGAACTCGCAGCTAAACTTCGTGGTGTAACTGGGACGGCAACTGAGACGCAATAGGTTTGGTTGTTTATTTTATGAAATAACACTGAAGGTTAAACCAGGGATTAACCTCCACCACATCCCTTCCTCCCTCCACTTTTCCTCTGAGCAGCAGCAGAGGTGTGTGGAGGGCTCGGTGTGCAGGACACAGCGTTTTAAAAGCATATATTACTCCTTAACAGAATGGAGGAGCCTGCTGAGATATCATCTTCCCATATGTTAACCTGAGCGTGGAGAGATGGGAGTGTACGGCCCTCTCCTTACACAGAGCCATAATTAAAAAGATATTGAATCACGTTGAGGTGAAACGACAACTCAAGGGGGAATAGCGCAAAGCACAGAAAGTTATACCTTTGACAAATTTACATTTTTTTTCATATAGGCAGTTGTTAGTGCACCCCCACCCTCCTCCGCCATTTCTATTTTCATTAGTATGGATAGGCCGGCGAGTGCGTGTGTGTGCACAAGCACATGAGGTTCGAGATAAATATTGACCTTTTACATTTAGGTTCCAAACTGTAATAATAGGGAAATTGCTCACAGCAAATGATGAACTGTCATCTGTGTGCAAATACACAGAGGCCCTTTGTACTAGTGGTCCAATTAACAGAAAGGTTACAGAGCGCTGAAAAAAATTGCAACAGTGTAATGGAGGGAATACATTTTGGGCACATTTCTTTAATTCTGAGTGCTGTAATTTTGGTCGTGATGGACTGGAACTATTACAAAAAAGCTTATCTTCAATGTGCAGGTCAAGCTGTTTAAGAAATAAGTGGATTTGCTGCACATCCCCAATTTATGTGGCTAAATATACTCTGGGATGTAGCTTTATTCTAAATGTACCATTGAACATTTATTCAAAAGCTGAATGTATTTCTCTTGCTAGGACCCAAACTAAGTCGCAGCAGTAAATGTAAATGGTATCTGGAGGAAAGCCTCAAAGAGATGTTTGTGTTGTTGTTATGCCTCAGAACTACAAATCTAGTTTGCACTGAGCACACAGCACACACACTGTAAATCTGTACATTTATATCATCTGTCAAGTATTAGTCAAGGATCTGCATGAATTTGAAGGTGCTCAGTGAGTGGTTGTAATCATAATAATACAAAAAACAGTACTAATTACTAATGGTATATGCCAGTTGAGAACTGCATTCAGAGGAAAAACACTTATAAGCTGTCATTTAGCTGTGGAGCTATGGGTCTTGAATAAGATGTGTGTGCGTGGGTCAATAGTAGGTCACCGGCAGGCTAATGTGACAGGGGGCTGCTGGAGGTGGAGACAGGCGTACGGTGATGAATGGGATGTGATGAGATGCACAGCAGCAGAGCTGACCCCCGAGCAGGGCTAAGGCTTAATCGTTAGAGCACAATGGATCAAGGCAAAGGCCATACTGATTGCATCTGGGATGTGTGTATGTGTGTCAGTGCACTGGTATTATGGTCCTCCACTGGAAGGAGTAAGGACATTTCACCAGGATGTTTGTTTAGAAGCTTTTTGTAACACGAACAAAATTACAATTGTTTTATTAAGTTTTTACTTCCATCCACAAGGTTATATTTTCAGTTATGTTGATTTTTTTGTTTGTCCGTCAGCAAAACACTGAAAGGATAATGTTTCTATTTCACCACCAGAGGGCAACAGTGTTCAGCCTAAAGCATCACTACAGCTGGATTATAGCTTGTGCTTTAAAGTTACAGTCTGACAAATGTTTCTTTCATGTTTTTCCCTCTAATTAGCAATGTAGAAAAAATAAACTTGCAGATATACACAACTTACTACTTAAACTTCTATTTTAAACTCAACATTAGGCTATAATATAAATACAGTGTTTAACTCTCTTCGTTTATGATGCATTCACCTGGTGGCAGATACGTTTTTAAGATATTTGACTCCAACGTGCAAACAAAAGAAGCGAATACAAGCCTTGCAGAAAGGATCATGTGAATTTCTTTAATTGAACGGTGGCTGTTTGGCAGTGAGTCTGCTGTGAGCCTTTTAACACTCTGATCAAAGTCTGGATCATTATGTGACGATGATTAACAATTATACTGCCTTTTAAAGGATTATAACATTTTGAAGCTATTAGGTCTAATTTAAAACGATCAAAACACCCATTTTGACACATTATTTGAAACTATTAAATAAAACGAATGTATTTGTCTATCACTTTACATTTTGTGCAGAGTAATGTAATAGATACACTCAATGACCACAGCAAATTGCAGATATTCAAGACACATGCATGTGCAATAACTTAATTTTTTAATGCACTGACGGTTAAGAAGGGCAGTAAAAGGTGTAACCACCACCACATTTCCTAGCTCTGTGCACACACACACCAAGTGCTGCCTCTGCTCTCTCTGTCTGCCTGAGCTTATAACACTGGGGCTGTGGGGACCAGCATGAAGTTGAGATGATCCGAGCTGCTGTACTGTTTGTACTCTGTCTACAGCAACTTCACTGCCTGCGACAGCAAGCAAACACCCACCTCACAGCTCAATATGCTTCCAAAGATCAGACCAACACGCTCTGTGGCTCCAAAATAAGCAAACAGCCACTGCTCTGAGGTAGCCGACGCGTCTGACGCACTTACCCAGCGCTGTAGAATAATTATTACACACACATGATGTCAAGGAACATGATTCATAACACGAAAGCACGCTAAAGGAAATTTGGTGCAATGTGCCGAGCGTCTCCTCTCCCTGCTTCCTCTTTTGTATTTTGAGCTCAACACCTCCTGCAACCACTTTCCCCCAAATCAGACAGCAATGCTTCTCCTCTCCCTCAGCAGATTAAGTGTGGGCGAGGTAAAAAGGAGCAGAGCGAGCAAGAGAGAAAAGATGAGTAGGACCACTGGGAATAAGAATAGCCGCCCCGGCCTGTCTTACAACAACATGCTCTTATTAGACTCCATAACATCTCCAAAAACACAAGCACTCCTCTCTAATTTTCTATCTATCGCTCTTTCAACCTTACCACCAGCAAGCTTCATGCTGCTCAATCAATCTCGCGTTCTTCTTCTTTCCTCTCGTCCTCCGGCTGCCACTACACTGGCCTCTCTCTCATCTCCACCACTCGTCTGGTTTTTGATCTCCATTTTCTCTATGATGCCCTCTTTCTTTTTATCTTTCACTCTTTGTCCCTCTGTCTTAATCTACAGCTGGCGAGCCTCTGGCCGGGAGAGTCTATTTGTAACCTCATACCTCGGCTAGACGCCCAACATGTTCAAGCATCTTGTTTTTATTCCAATTTCACTGAGCGGCCTTCCTTTTTTTCCAGCTCATTTATCTTCCTCTACCTTTTTCTTCATCTCTCTGTCATAGGCTTTTGTAGTTCCTCGATACTGTTAAGTGATGTCGCTCAGCCCCTCCTCTCGCCCATCTGTGGTATAAATAGTGGCTGGATTAGGCTGACTTTTTTTGTTTTGCTCACTATTAGGGAGCGGATCAATTCCACAAATTGAGTGGATGGGGAAGCTAATGCACACACACACCCGCACACACACACATACACAGCTCCTCTGTCCTCCAAAATGCCACAGTGACAAAGACGACACAAACACAGGCATTGTCCTTGTTTTCCCACTGCTGGCCCTCTTCTTTCTCCTCATAACAGTCCTCTTCTCTTCCATTTTCTACATCCCTTTCTTTCAGCCTTAAGCCTTTTGGACTTGAGTTGACCCCTCTCCTCTTTCTTTCCTGTATTCCTTTCATTTTCCTTTCCTTTATCTCCACATTCTTTATGCTTGGCTGGAAACAAAACACCCTAATTTCTTTATGTGAGTCTGTTTGTTTGGCTGCAGGTTTATGTGTGTTGTAAGATAACCGAGTCTTGTTTGAAGTACCATGTAAACACAAACATGCACAGAGCAAACCACACAATTGCTCATAAAATATCAATACAATAACCAGGAACATAGTCTACTTCTTACTGTGGGAAAAATCTGGACAATCTCCTAGTTCCTTATCGCCTAAAGACGATCCATATGTATATTGTTTAGCTGGAACTTTCTTGCTTTAGAATTATCCTTAAAGCCTTTTGGTTAAAGTGCTTTAAATCACTATTACTTAAAGACTATCCTCACTCCTTAATGCTTCGAAAGTATTGGTATTATTTACTTCTTGAAGACCCTATCAAATCTTGAATATGATCTTTCTTATTGCTTAAAAACTACCTCAACTACTTATTTCTTAAAGGCAACCCTAACATCACTTTACCTAAAGACAATCTGAACTCTTTACTGCTCAAAGATGACCCTAACTCTTCACTATCTAAAGACGACCCTAACTCTTTACTTCCTGAAGACGACTCTAACTCTTTACTTTTTAAAGACTCTAGCTCCTCACTGGCTAAAGACGATGCTAACTCATCCTGTTGAAAGCCAACCATAATTTCTTGCTTCCAAAAATGACCCTAACTCGTTACTTCTAAAGACAACCCTATCTCTTCACTATCTAAAGACGAACCTCTCTTTACTTCCTAAAGACGACCCTATGTACTTATTTCCTATAGATGACCATAAGTCCTTTTGCTTAAAGACAACCCTAACTCCTCACTGCCTAAAAATGACCCGACCTCTTTACTTCCTAAAGACGGCCCTAACTCCTCACTACCTAAAGACAATCGTAATTCTTTACTTCCTAAAGACGACTGTAACTACTCATTTCTTAAAGGCGACCTAACTCCCATTGCCTTGAGACAACCTCAACTCCTCGCTGCTTAAAGATGACCCTAACTCTATTTGCAGAGAGATGAACTAACTCGCTACTTTCTGAAAATGACCCAAACTCCTATTGCCTAAAGACGACCCTATCTCCTCACTGCCTGAAGACAACAAAGATTATCCTAACCTCTTATTGCACAAAGAGGACCTTAACTCCTCACAGCCTAAGGCAACTCCAACTCCTCAATGCATAAACACCACACTCATCTGACTGCTCCTTGCTTACAAACCACTCCAACCAAATATTACTTAACGTTTCCTTTCCCTTATTGTGTTAAAAATATAATTTTTTGTTATTGTTAAACTGTCAGCTTTTTTGTGGATACACGATCTGTGCATGACATACCGAGTATCGAAATTACTATCAGAAAAACTATCACATATTCTTACTAAAACGCTATCCTTACTTTACGCTGTATAAACACTCTACTGAAACTTTATCGCAGAAACACTACTCTTTCGTCTTATCAGTTAATGAGTATCTTGTTCATGGCTTAAAAACTACTCTTAAACCTTCCTGCTTTAAAATGATCCTGATGCCTCTGCACCAAGCCTTTATTTATGTGTATAAACTATAGTTCCCATGACATTTTTCTACACAAGAATATAAAGGAGAATACTTACAGTATTTTTCATCCACTTAATTATGTTAGGGCTTGTGCTGACGGTTAGTGTAAGAAAAAAACGGCCGTAGAATAAGAGGAGGAAATTAGACAAAATTTAATACATGATGCAGAAACAATCGTGCACTGGTTCTCGGTTTAACACTGTTGCATTCAATTTTGGATCGCTAATAAAGATCAGCAGCCGGATTTTATATTCTGCATATGGTGCATATTATAACAGCAAGGCTACACAACGCACATGCATTTCTTCGCTTTGTACAATGTGTTCATGTCGGTATATAAAATGTAATCAGCCATTCTGAAACGCTCCTCCTCATCTCCCTCCTCGTCTGTCCTCATGCAACCTCTCATTATCCCCAGTCCACCTCCCTCTCCCTCGGCCTCTCTGCCCTCACCACTTTCCTCCCTCCTATAACGATCTGGCCATTACTGGGTCTGCCGTTCCAGCCCTGGTTTCACGGGGTGTCTGTGGTCTAATTGGGACTGAATGAGGATGAGTGTGTGCATTGCTGTGAGGCTTCATTGACTAGGATCCAGGAGTTGGCTTGTCCATCCCCCCCTATAGAGATGTACTCTGAGTCTTTACATACAAACAAACTCACACTCAAGCATATTACACTCACATACTCAACAAGCGCGACTTGCACCGATATATACACATTAAACACATGTTCGAATTCTGAGATCTATATTGTTTTTCTTGTTTTTTTTGACTAAGCCTAAACTTTTTAGTTGTTTGAATATATTAAAATATGCAAATATATGTTTTTGTGTTCAAAGGCCCTGTGGCTACAGCAACATGTGAAGTGTCCACATCACACTGAAACTCCAGCTTCTCCACAATTTGTATTCAAGTCACACTAGGCTGGAAGTATAAGTCAGTAAATATTAGACAACTGAAAATGTCCCTTTTTACTGGCTGTGCAACTGTGTCAGTGTATCAGTTTTTTCCACTTGCGAGCACTGAACTGTACATTTCTGGGATGTTTAACTGCAGAAAGGAACAGCCATTTTAGATTATGACTAGGTACTGCATGAGCTATTTCTGGCACATTTTCATTTCAGCATTGATTTGTGTACAAACCCAATGCTAATATGTAAACAAATTCAGATATGTCTGCAGGGTACATTAACTATTATAATGGATTACCCAATTTTCTCAAATAAATAAACAGTATTCAATTAAAAGCCAGGTCTCTAACAGTGACCGGCACTGTGGTTGATATGAACAAACAACGTCTGGACCCCAAATGGGTGGAGAAAATGCTGGTGGATAACTTAAACATGGTGTACTTGCAAACATTTCACAATAAAAGCCCTGTTACGAAATGAAGGGTTTTTGTCGATTGAAATACTAGAAGTTGGCTTTTATTTTAAATGCTTGTTAACAGCAAAATGCAGTAACTTTAATGCTTTGATCCACTCATTTGAAGTTTTAAAATGAGGCTGTGACTAGGGATGGATATCGTTAGGATTTTTATGAATCCGATTCCTATTTCGGTTCTAGATTCCGGGTACTAACGATTCCTTATTTCGATTCCAAAACAAAAAACAGGAAGCTAAATGTATATTTAGGTTTGTACGTATTTATGTCCATGTTCGT
This sequence comes from Pseudochromis fuscus, assembly GCA_900323345.1. Lineage (NCBI taxonomy): Eukaryota > Metazoa > Chordata > Actinopteri > Pseudochromidae > Pseudochromis > Pseudochromis fuscus. Next base: position 22,391 of record OOFC01008002.1, read on the forward strand.
CGTGTTCGTTTGGATTTATATGGTGCTTTACTCTGGAAGTCCAGACTCAAAGTGCTCGCACAGAGACCATTATTCATTCACACCCATTCATACCGGTGGCGGTAAGCTAAGCTAGCCACAGCATCCCTGAGGCAGACTGACAGAGGGTGGGTAGGTGGTTAAAGTGTGTTGCCCAAGGACACACCAACAATGACTGGGAGGAGCGGGAATCAAACCACCGACCCTTCGGTTGGTAGACAGCCGCTCTACCACTGAGCCACTGCCGTAATACAATCACAAATCCAAATCTGAAATTGTCAGTGGCCAATCAAATGGAAATGATCACATCTGAGAACCTAGAACCAGCCAGAAATTATAATGTTTATAATGTTCTTTGACATATTTCTTATTGTGATTAATTTGCACTTTTGCATGTTTATGGGATCATTTGTTTTGCATTTATAGGTCATGTAAATTTAGTGTTTACAAGTAGGTTTTTCACTGGATAATGCTCGAGGCACAAAAATGCACCCGTCACTTTTCGCATGTTTTGTTATAGACACAACAGTCGAGTATATTACCTTGTGGTGTAATGTATTCTTTTTCTATTTGCGAGCTCCAGCAGGAGGAGCAGAGAAACAATAAATTGGGTGTAGAGAGTCTCCGCTGTCGTCTCTGTTCAGACACCAGCGTTTCCATTAAGTAATGCTGTCAGCTCTGTCACTACCCACCGCTCTCCATCTCATACATAACAATACCTCCTTAATTGGAATGCTCCTCCGACAGTTACAATACAATCCAGGTGAAAACACACAAACACAACGGGCACAAAGAGAGAGAGAGAGACAACAAACCCTGAAAATAGTCGCTGGTCAATTTGAGCAGAACTTTTGTAACATAACAAAGCAACTTGGCTCGGCGTGGAAGTGCATGTGTGCGCACAGTGGGAGATAGAGTTTCATCATTCCTGCTGTTTATATCAGTGTGGGCTTCCTGCAGTTTGAGCTGTGATCTCTGGGATCTGCCAGGAGCCTGGTTTCCCTGTGCTGATGTGAAGGAGCGTGTGCAGGCGTTAATCTGTAATCAAATGTTTTCTTACATGTTTGTGCGCCACGTCGCCCCGGTACCACTACAGATTATCAGCAGCCACTTATCTCGTCCGTCCTGACAGTTAATCTGATGGTGGGACGGCAAACTCTGCTCCTTCTCCGAAGCTGTCACACCTTCTGCTCTGATTGGTTTCCCGACACAGATGCACCACACTCACAGCTCCCTTGTGTCCACGCAGCTAAACCAAAAAGTGCGCCTGTGAATGTCAGCGTCTCGGTGTTTAAAATTGTTTTAGTTTCCTACTTTCCTACTTCCTGCAGTCCCGCTTGGTCCAAACCATCTCTTGTGTCGAGTCCAACTTTTACTTTTCTGGCTTCCCTGCCACAAACTAGTGAATAAATGCACCTGCCAAGAATATTTTCACCAGCTATGCTATTTATATATCATCCTAAAAATAGGCCACGCTACAAGCTTTTAATGTATTTGCATAGGAGGAAGCATTTCTTTAAAATTAATTAGGTGGAGGTCATTTTGGATGCTACTATTGTTTCTAGATCCAGAGCATTGTTTTTCCATTTTACACTATTTATTTTTTATTATCCATCAGAGGGCAAAAATGAATAAATGTACATAATAAAGACATTGTCAGTGCTTTCTCCTGCAACTTATTTATACTACCAATTACTTTCCTAAATTAAAGTATGTCTGCATACTTTCTTCCACCACACAGATGTCATAGAAAGGAGGCTGGCTTGAGATTATGCATTAAGATCCCAAATACTCTGTCAATTTCATTTTCAACACCAAACCAAAATCACAATCTGTTCCCATTTATTTCATATTTCCTCTCATTTATATTGTCCATTTTTTTATATCTCCTTCTACTTAAATTGATGTTATTTCTATTGTTTCTTGCTTATTCTATTTTGCTATCCACTTTGCTGCAGGCACACTGCATATTTCCCCGGTGTGGCACTAATAAAAGAATATCTTATGTTTCCTTAAGCAACTGAATGAAGATAACTGTTAAAAAAGCTTCAGTTGCTATGAGACGATATTGTAGTTTAAGAGCAGGAGATAAATGTAATCGAAATGTTTCCTGTTGCCCTTTAGATCTATAAATACACTATGAATATACCTCAGAACTGTAAGTCCAACCTTGAACAAAGGCAAAAAAATTATTTTATATTTTACAGTAACACGTTTGAACTAGGAAGCACCCAGAGATCGCAAACCTCCACCAAGACATAATCCAGCTGTACTGATGCTGAACACTGTCGCCCTCATGTGGTGAAATACAACACGATCATGTTGCTAACAAACAAACGAGTGCAGGTGTAACGTCCTTGGCGGAGGTGATGAATGCCATAAATTTGTATTGCTGTTAGGAAATCCCTTTAGTCACAGTCTGAGCCTCTACTTCTCACCACTCCACTGCTTTGTGTGAATTGTAAAACAACTCTTCACATCACGTTTTGTGAGTACAGCACGCGGTGAAAGAGGCTGATCATTAAGCATCCCTCCTCCATTACACAAACTGTATTACCTCCTCTTCATCCATCAGTCCTAACGGTGAATATTCTCTTAACAACGTTTCAATCCATATATTCGATACAGCGTTATGAGAACATAAATATAAGAGAAACAACTCCCGCAGCCCATGAGGAGATTAGCTGCCGTGGATTATCATCTGTGATCTATTGGGAGAGCAGCATCTTTCTTTCTAAGCAGGTAGCACAACACAGTAGTAAAATCTTTGGGTGAATTTAGATTTCAATGAAATGCTCTCTTGCTTCCATCATATACACCATGCTTGATTGTAATTCACTCCCTCTCACAACTATGTATTAACCAACCAGCAACCTAGAGTATAATTCTGCAAAGCTTCACTAATATTACTGATCTCAATAATGCCTGCTGGGAGGTCCTCTGAGCAATACAATTTGACAATTCCAAACTTCATTTGTTTCAATGAGCACTTTAAAGTTTATTGATTTGGATTAAATAGACCCACAATAGCTCTTGGCTAGCTCAAAGCCAGCATCGGGGTATTCACTGAGGTCCAGGAGTGGAAGAGGAGCTGAGCCAGCCTTCGCTGTTGCTTCCCTCAGTCCCTTATAGCCATTACACATGGCAATAAACCCAGCCAAGTGCAAAACAAAAAAAAAAAAAAAAA
>OOFC01008017.1:2851-29245 GCA_900323345.1 Pseudochromis fuscus
GTTGATCTCCGCCATGGCTGCTTTAGCCAGGTCTTCCATGACGGAGAGCAGTTGGCTCTGGAAGCTGCAGTTCTCCATGTTTCCCACCGTTTTCTGCTCCTTGTTACGATATAAATAAACGTATTTTGTGAATGAATGTGTTTAATTGCTGGTCACAGTGTAACAGCCATCCCTGTTGGAGTGTAGACCATACGGATGTGTACTAGCTGTTTTTATTGTTCCGTAGCAGGAGATGGGCGTTTGTTTCTGTTACCCCTGTGGTTCGTACGGGCGGTTTTACTGCTTCTTCACCTAATCATGTTGATAATGATAAAGATTTTGTATCATTCTTCTTCAACAACCCTGTTATTGAATAAATAAAAACTGGAAAATGGTTATTGTTATGTTTTTGAACGTCGTTTATCTTTATTGCCGCCTCTACGGGATGTGCTGGAATATGAAACGAGAATACCATAGCAACGCCACAAGTGGCGTTGTACTATTACCGTAATTATTACATTACATGCGCACTGCGACCCAGGAGGAGCAAGATTACTTTAGGTAAGCATTTGGAGTTGTATTGAAAATGTATTTATCCTTTTGTAACTTTTACAAAATTGTAATTTCTCCTGTGTTTTTACATTTAAAAATATTGTCGTTATTATCTGTTTATACATCAGTTATAGCACAGCTTACGAAGCCTGAACAGATGGACTTCCGGTAAGTATGACAAAAGTTGCTAACATTACAAAATATGTTGGGGTTTTTTTTGTCATTATTCATAAGTAACCCGCTAAAATTGTTCTTAAACTGTTAAAAAAAAAACAATAAATATCCATAGCTTTAAAAAAATGCCCAACATGTTTAAACACGTGAGATATTTAATATAGGTCTATATATTATTGCCAGCACAACATTCACATTAGAAAATATCAGAAAATAAACAACAGTAATATAATATTCTGTAAATTTAGCACAATATTTATACTATTTGCATTTTTTGTAAGTAATCTTTTCTGGTTTTTGTTATACTGAATTGGTTGAAGGGCATTTTTGTCTTTTCTGCTATACATTATAAAACTTGTGGTACTTTGTGGTCATTTGCAGTTGGTTGGTTTCAGGTTGGTTGGTTACTGTTTGGTTAATTGTGTTGATTTGTGGTGACCTCAGATTTTGTTGTAGCGTCATTTCTGTCAAGTTTATGAGTGTGTGGGATACTTTGTTGTAGGTGGTGTCACCACATACGCAGTGACTATTTAATCTTTTGCTTTCTGAGCGTTTTAGGGAACAGTATGACAGTTTGTAGTATTTTGTGATACTCCTGTTGTTCTCACTGAGGTGCAGTGTGGTACTTTAGTTTGCAGTGATTAGTACTTGTATGTAGCATTGATGTCAGTGTATTCTCTCAAACAAAATTGGTTGCCTTTGTTGTATCGGCATGGACAAATCTACTTCTTCTCAGTTTGAATAAATCACATGGAGGCTGGACTAGACAAACGGCTCATAAAGGGAAATAGATGCACTGTGCAGATACTATGAACTGATTTCCCTATATTTAATCAACAGAGGCGGAGAAACTGAGGGCCACATACAGAGAGAAAGCACAAGAGAAGGAGTGAACACTCAGGAAGTTGACAGGGGAAGTTTAGTGGTTTCTTGCGTCATCATTTTATGCTGCTACTTGTGTGCCGATGCAGAGTGAAGGTAGGAACACTTGTATTCGCTTTTTAACTTGTTTATTTCCTCACGTTTCTGCCCTTGAACTCTCTCTTAAAAGCAGACAGATGGGGAGGGATGGTGGGTTAGAGGACAGCAGTGGCAGGTGTCAGGAAGATGGCGTCGGAGGGGAGAGACTTTGAATGTCTGTATGAGTGTATGTGCTCAGGCTTTAACGGTGCTCGACTTCCGCTGCACTGAGAACTGGGCCGCAATGGCCGTGACATGCGGACAGGGAGGCAGGCCGGGCCTTAATGAACTCAGTCCTCAGGCGGCTGCTGAGATTGGAGGCTTAGGTGGATCCACCAGCTCAGAGAAACATCGTAGTGTGATTGGAGTGAGACATTCAGAGCCTCATTTCACTGAATAGAAGAAGTACAGAGGCAAGGGTGTGGCCTTTCATTCGAAAATATATTGAGTGCATCAGGGGGAAGTGGAGAACCACATATGCACAGTGAGGATTCAGTGCAGTTTGATTTTGAGGGGGGATTGTTGTCTCCATTGTGAAGCTGCAGTTTGCACAAGGAAACCGTTGTTATTTCTGCTTTTGTAGGGTGGAAGATAAATTATGTCCTAACACTCCAGCACGTCAACTCCAATGCAACGCAGCGTACAGAGGAAACAACCTGCACCCAACAACATGCACTGAAGCAAAGGAAACAGAAGCAGCAGCAGCAGCAGCAGCACAGTCAAATCTCTGAAATGTGCAGCACCTCTACAAAGTCCCATTAAGCGAGTTGGTCAACGCAGCTCCAGCACAGACAGTCAGAGAGGCTGACGGCCACGAACAGAGCAGCTGAGGCCGGTCTGAATGTGAGGTGACGACAGCAGACAGGAAGAGATGCGAAGAGTTCGGAGAAAAGCAGTTAACAAAGACAAGGTGTTTGGATGTGATCTGCTGGAGCATCTGACCGCCTCCTCTCAGGAGAGTAAGTGACTGAAACACACATCACTTTTTCCGATTGCATTTCCTCTCTCATCACAGCACCTGAACATCCAACCTTTGCAGTTTACATCTGCTTGGTTCACGGTTAATAAAGGTGCAAGCATTTTAAAACATGAATTAAATCCTCTCAGAGGTTGGTGAAGTAATAATTTGATAGTCTCAGACAGATATAAAGCTAAAAAAAAGACTTGCCTGTGGTTTTTATAAAGTCCATATTCAGCTATTTCTTCACTCACTCCACACAACTTTAACCACACTCTGCCTCATCAAATACAAGAGTAACCTGTGGTCATTTTATAATTTGACCCTTATGTGGACAGTTTTACTTCTCTCAGGAGTTCACGTAGTTCAGTAAGAGTCTGTTCTGCTATTTCATGTCATGTATGGGAGGATTTTGCTTTTTTGTTTAGATAGAGAGGATGTACTTAAACACAGGAGCACTTCAGGTGGTAAATAGTAACATAAAGTGGTGTTAAGTGGCAGAATATTTAAGTTGCTGTTTGAAATAAACACAAAGTACAGCCTCAGTTTGTGTATTTGGTCCAATTTTGATGAACCTTTCCCGCATCATCATCATCAGTATATAAACATTATTCTTACTCTGTTATAGTGTGTTATTATTATTCCTCTGTTAAGATACAGGTCAGTAATTTGAGTGTTTTTCTGCAGTCCCGCAGGTGTTGAGATACTGCAGTGAGTTTGTGGAGCAGAATGGGATCGTAGATGGGATCTACAGGTTGTCTGGAGTCTCGTCCAATATACAGAAACTGAGGTATGTTGTGTGTCTTTGTGCTGCTCTTTGATCCACAGACACAGCCACTAACAATCTGTTGAACACAGTAGAGAATTTAAATATAAAAGTCGGGTATTTTCTGCAGGAATTTTCTCCACTGAGGTGTTTTTCAAGTGTTTGTGATTCTGAAGTGAACCTGTGTGTTTGCATAAAACCAGGGGTGAGTTCGAGAACGACGGGACTCCGGATCTGAACAAAGATGTGTACCTGCAGGACATCCACTGTGTCAGCTCTTTGTGTAAAGCTTATTTCCGAGAGCTGCCCAACCCCCTGCTCACATACCAGCTGTACGACAAGTTTGCTGTGAGTATGTCGGACACACGGGGTCAACGATAAGAAAATACATTTCCATTTATAACAGGGATGACACTTGTGTTCGTACAGGAGGCAGTGGCCATCCAGCTGGAGGAGGAGAGACTGGTGAAGATCAGAGATGTGCTGAAAGAGCTACCAGCGCTGCATTACAGGTACAGACCTCTGCCGCTCACTGAGAGACTCTTTCACTGATATGAAGCAACTGTCTGAGCCTTCATGAACACCTGGATGTTTTTGCATTGGAGCATCTGATCGTCTTTATTCCTCTACCATCTACTGACTAATCTAACAGCTTAGCTCCATTATTTTAATTTAAGATTATTGGATTTGTTTTTTCCCTTCTGCAAAATCCCCATTATTACAATCGAAGGCAGGAAAATATTAGCGATGGGGAATTGTACTGTTATTTTAGAGTAACACATCTACAGATATGAAGATTTTGTCATCAAGAAAGAAATTAAGGTCAATTTTATTGTATTTGGGAAAAACAACCTGGTTACTGAAGTGGCAGACAGACTGGGAATATGGTTGCTGGTTGTGATGAACCTGATCTTTATTGTTTTAGCTATTTAATCATTTTCAGCAAATGTTTTCAGAATTAACACCAAATGTAGCATCACCTGTGGCAAACAGCTGACGGATACGGTCCAAAACAGAGCTAAAAAACAGACTTAATATTGGATATATATTCATCAGGTGGACAGAAACACAACTCCAAATGTAATACCGTATTTTCCGGACTATAAGCCGTTACTTTTTTCCGACGCTTTGAACTTAAACACCGGTGTTTCTCATGTATCGGCGGCACGAAGCTCGTTGGCTTTTTACAAGCTAGCAAGCTCCGCGCCGCCGTTACACGTCGTCACATCAGACCCGGTCAGAGTGGACCACATGAAACTGTTTGAATAAATTCAATAGCGGCTTATAGACAGGTGCGCTCAATAGTCTGGAAAATATGGTATAATGTTACTGTGTTACTACTGGATGTATCAATACACATTTGCCATTTTTAAAAGGTGATGATGTGTCGGTCTTTCAGGACTCTGGAGTTCCTGATGCGACATCTCGTCAGAATGGCGTCATACTCCTCAGAGACCAACATGCACGCCAGGAACCTCGCCATCGTCTGGGCACCCAACCTGCTCAGGTGTGTTCACATTAAATATCAGTGTGTTGCACCTGCTTTGATCCTGCAGGAAAATATATATAAACTGAGGAGTACATTCACTGTGTTCTTGATGACGTGGTGTCGTCCGTGTCGTTCTTCCACAGTTCCTTCGTCCTCCACTCTGTTCCTTCCTTTGATACATTTATTTCATCCTTCTTTGAATGAAGAATCAATAAACTAATCTAATAATCTGTACGTTAAGGTCAAAGGACATTGAGGCTTCTGGGTTCAACGGTACGGCGGCCTTCATGGAGGTCAGGGTCCAGTCCATCGTGGTGGAGTTCATCCTCACACACGTCCCTCAGCTGTTTCCTGGACTAAGTCAGGGTACACACACACACACACACACACACACACACACACACATACACAAAAACACACACACACACACACAGATCCGCACTTACCTGTGTGTCATCCTTTTCCTCTCCCTAATCCAGGTGTAACAAACGAGAGAAGGAAGTCCCTCCCCTCACCGACAGCAGCAATGGCCAATCAGGATGAAGGGTTTTTCAAGTCTGTTTCTGCTCTGCCTGTCGCCAACTACGGGAACATCAGTCCAGGAGATGGTCCTCTTCCCATAAGACCCTACCACGCCATCATTGAAGGCACAGACAAGTGAGCAGATCATCCAGTCACCTGATACTGATGTTTCAGAAGTTTCATTGGAGGAACTCAGATTGTATTTTCCATATAAACCACGTCCCTGCAAATGTCTGTGTGCTTCTCGCCTCAGGAGGAAAGGGTCTCTCAAAGGGAGGAAGTGGATGTCCATCTTCAACATCGGAGGACGATTCCAGGACCAGCGGCGGAGACACAAACACTCAGCCAAAGGTACAAAACCTCCACATGGAAATGAGTTGGAGTGATCACTCCTGCTCTGCTCACTTTCTCTTTTTCCATAAATTAATTTACATTTTTGGTGTTTTTCTTCATCTCATTGTGTTTAAAACGTCCTTATGTCTTATGGGATACCACATTTAATGCAGACTTGCTAATTTTACATATTTTATAACTCATGCAGAAAAGAAAATGTTGTAAATGTTGTGAAATGTCAGGATTACAATCAATATCACACCCTTAATCACTGGCTGTTTTAGACAGAAGACTCAAACTTTGTGTGTAATCAGTTTTCACAGCTTCTGTCTTAAAAACACTTTTTATTTTTTAATTTCAGAGAAAGAAAGACCTACTCTGAGACCTGCGAGAAGCATGGACTCCCTCAGCACCCCGCCGTATCCAAATGAAGGTGCCATCATCTACAACACTCCCAAATGATTTTAGAAGTTAGCATCTTAAATAAAAACACTGAATATATTTCCAGAATGAAATGAACTGATATTTAAATCTATACTCTGTAAGGAAAACAATATTTATGAAGTTTGACACTGAGTTTGGTTTTGAATGTGTTTGCTCCATCTGTACTTGCAGGTTGCAGGTTACATGCCTTAAACGTTCTTGCATGCTTCTTATATTTCAGGGTCCAGACATCCTTCCCAGCGTCCTCCCTCCACCCACATGTCTCCCCTCGCCACCCCCTCCCCCCAGCCTGGCTCAGATGTCACAGTATCTCCCGGGGCGCTCGGTGGGATTGAATACGCTGTGACCTACCGCAGGGGGACGGGCTTAGTAAGCGGGGGGACCCAGGGCACCTACACGTCTCTGGACCCAGAGGGTTTAGGGATAACAGGCACTGAGGGTGTCCAGTCCAGGTCCCCGGGACTCTCCGCTAAAGCCGGCCGACGAGCAGCCATGCACATCACAGGACCCACCATGGTTACCGTGCCGCTGCACATCACCTCTAACCTGGCGCTGGGGGTGCTGCAAGGGGGCGGGAGCGACAGGGTCATCCTCAGGGGGAGGGACAAGGATGGAGGGGACAAGGTGGAGGGTAAGGAGGGAGGAGAGAAAAGAGAAAGGAAGGAAAGCAGAGAAACAAAGGTGGAAGAAGGGAGAAAGGCTGAGGAGGAGAAAAGTCACAGAGGGAAAAACAGGGATGGCGTGGTGGGAATAGACGAGACTACAGTGGCAGGAGGTGGCGATGGAGGCGGTGAGGAGGAGGAGGAGGAGAAATGTGACGGAGGAGAAGTGGAGGAAGACAAGAAGGTGAGAGGACAGTGTAGATGGGAGGAGGAGGAGGCGGGGCTGGACGGACGAGGCGTGTCCAGAGAGCAGCGAGTAAAAAGCCACAGGTCCAACACGGAGGCAGACCACGATGAAGATGCTGAAGGAGGCGAACAACATGTTGACCACAGCGATGACTATATGGGTAATTTCACCTTTTTTTTTGTTTTATAGCCATGATCACCTTTACTTTTAATATTTAATTGAAGATCAACCCATCACTTTGGTCTATACTGAAATGATTATTGGATAAATCACCATGAAACCTGGTACAGGTAGTAAAAGCTCCCAGTGGATGGATCTGGGAATAACAATGGGAACATCCTTGAATGTCCAAGTTGACATTTTGAGGGTTTAATGTTTAAAATATTCACTCCAGATGTCTACGTTGTACAAATATTAAATCCTAATCACTTTTGTTTTTCCTTTACTACCATCTAAATAATCAAAGGTAATTTATGTAAAACTCTTTTACAGTTGGTACAAATATTCATCAGTATATTCACCAATGATTTCCTAACTTTCTTTTTCCATTAATATAATTTATAAAAGCATATCCAAATATCCAGCACAACCTCACAGAGACATTTGGTTTTTTGAGGAGGGAGGGACTTTCAGCCCTAAAAAATATACACTTGCATTTACACTGTATAACCATTTATAATATTTTACTTACTCTTTATTCAACCAGAAATCTTATATAATTTATTTTGCAAATATGTAGTAACTGGATGCTACTATATCTCATTCACAGATATGCAACCAGCTCACCGTCAGCCAGCGGTGACCCAGCACACAGACGACACCGTGTTTGATGCTTCTGACGTCCTCAACTCAACTGAGGTGGTGGCAGACGACCACGAGCTGTCCGGTTATGTCCAAGACAACTTTGAATTCCTGGACCAAATGGACTGCAGCGTAATGGACCACATGGACTGCAGTGTCTCCTATCAGGTGTGTGTGGTTTGAAACCCTTTATCTCTCACATTAATATTGTTTGAGAACCAGGAATTAGCAGGATTAACAACACGGGGCTTTTATGTAAATCCTGACTTTTATTTTGTTTACTTGCCAGGTGAATGAGTTCTCCGTTGAACCTCCCGGTCACTCAGATGATGAGTATGAAATCATGGTGGAAGCTCAGACTCCCCATCATCCCACAGAGCCGCAGACACCCCCGCAGCCAGATCCTGAAAGACGCAGGCAGAGTGAGGCCGGGATGAACCCACACAGACCGCTCAGCCTCGACATACACAACCGACACACTAAATCCCTCAGCTTGCCGTACATGACCTCACCTGTGTACGGGCCGGAGGAGTCCAGCTCTGAGGAGGAGGCTGCAGAGGACGACAGTGATGGTATTGATTACAGTAGTGACGAAGATGAGAGCATGTTTATTAAAAGCCTCCCAGCGGATTTCTTTCTGAACACTGTCGAACTACACGCTGATCAAAACGAGCTGTTGCAGAGGTCTGAGGAAGGACGGTGTCAGACACTGGATCATGAACTTTCTGCGAGTCAAGAAACAACAGCTGGAGATCAGGAGCAGGTGAAAGACACAGAAGATAAAGATGGACTGGAAGATGAGGAGGTAACAAAAAAGGAGGAAGAGGAAGAGGAAGTTCACCTGCTGGAAAACAACAAGCAAAGGTAAAAACTGATTCATGATTTGAATATAACTCATTTATGTTGCAAATGCATTCTGTCATAGGCTTTAAAGCTGCTTTGGGAATATGTTATATTAACAATGGGTCAGAAATTAACAGTAATAAACACACAGATAACTAGCAGCAGGCTCCTCTCGGTGTTTCAGCATCTTTCTGTGTATTGTTTTGATGTTACAGCTTCACAACTCAAAACTCTGCTTTATTACTTCATCTTTCTCACCGACTATTAAAGTTAGAAATTAGCAAACCAAACATTTAGCTGCTGTGCAACCTGTTAGAAAGTACCTACAGGATGATGTGTCAGTGTTGTGTTTGTGCTTTTAGTCCCGGTTTAAAAACATTTCTATGCAGCGTTTAACACAGAAATATTATAAACAAGTTATTTAACTTCATAAGAAAATACACACACCTGCACTTTTTCAGCACACAGATGTTTTGCTGCTCAGCTTCACTTTTCTCGTACTGTTTTTACTGTTAGCTGTAGCGCTAACCGTTATCTTGTAGTTATCACCTCGGGCCATAATGTTTTTACTTTAACCCTTTTACCTCCGAGCCTAGCGCCGGTCTGCACGTGCGTCTTTGGATTACCGTAACTACGTCGCGGTTTGCGCAATCGGAAAAATTCCAATGGTTTCTGAGGGCTAAAACGTTGCACTTTACAAGTGAATATGGAGTCATTACGGTAATTTCACTATCGCCTCTCCCGAAAGCCGGAAGAGTAGCCGATTTGCTCGAGTGGTAAAGGGTTAAAGCATGTATGAGTAGTATTCACGAACTCCAATAGAAGTATTAAAAATACCCAATGTTGGAGTGTTTTTTCTTACTCTTTTTTTCATTGAGACGACAAGAAAATGAAAATGAATTGGCTCATTTAAATGTAAATCATTACAATTTCTTCAGAGATGCCATAATCACACAGAGTCTACTTATAGTGGCTTCATTATGTTTAATTTAAACTTATTACACAGTTTCTCCCCTCCAAAATAATACCTTACTGAAAGAAGCACCATACACAAGCAAATATAAAATCAGCTGACCTAGATATGTTCTTCCTCATGCTCACATGCACTGCAGACGTCTAAACTGTTGTTTTTTTGTCATTTATCTGCAGCAGAGCAGCCGAGGAACACCTGAGCACCCTGAAAGATGCTCAAAGTGAAATTTCTGTCACTTCAGAGGCACCGACACCCTGCTGCGTGGAGTCCCCACCGCCGAGCAACGAGGACTGTGATGAATCCGGCGCTGTGGCTGACATGAAGGTTGAAGAAGAGGAGAAGGAAGAGGCTGAAATTCCTCGCAGTGACTATCCACCTCACGCAGCCTCCCACCGAGAAACTGCTGATGATCCTTTAGAGGAGTCTATAACGCCAACAGAAGATCCAGGAAGTTGTGTTAGAGGAGATGCAGCAGAGAGCGAGGATGAAGAGGGAGAGGAAGAAAGTGATGACAACACATGTGAAAAAGCCACAAAAAAAGGAGACGAAGGAGTAGCTGAGAAAAAAGGTAGCAGCGAGCAGGATGGTGCGATTTGTAGTGACATTTGGGACGAAATCGAGGAAGTTGTATGTGAAGTGATAGAGGATAAGGAAAGTGAGCAGTCGGAGAGGGAGGGTGATGTTGGACAGGTAGATGTGGTAAAAGATGGGGAGGAGGAGGAGGAGGAGGAGGAGGAAGAGAAAATGGTGAAAGTTGACAAAGGGGACACAAACAAGACAGAAGTGAGAGCAGAGGGAGAGGAGGAATCATCACAGTCAAGTGAAGGAAATCTCACAGAGCCAGAGATGCAGCAAGAGTTTGAAGAAGATGAGGCTGACTTGCCAAAGCGAAGTGAAAAAGCAACCCAGGAGAAGCATGCGTTGAGTGAAGAGCATGGAGACAGAGGAGAAGTGGTTTCAAAACAGCCAGAAAAAGAGAACAATGACGCAGAGGGATGTGATGAGCAACACAAAACGCCACCAAGTGTAGATAAACAGCTGAGAGAGGTCAGAGCTGATACAAAGGAGTTGGAGGAGAACAGAACCTGTGAGAAAAGCGACAGCAGCTTAGGAGGTGTTGGAAGGAAGCTGGTCGTCTCCAAACAGCCCAAAGTTTACCAAGTTAAGGCGGTGCCGGTCGTGCCTCCGAAGCCGCAGCACTGCAAGATCACTGCCCTGACCCTCCGGCAGCAGCAGCAGCAGAGAGAGAGGAGAGTTTGTCCAGGAGAGCAGGGGAGAGACGGAGACGTGGACGAGGAGGAGAGAAAGGAGAAGCTCAGGGGAGGCGAGAGGGAGAGGAGGAGGGATGGAGTCGAAGCTGCCACCAGGGACACGAGGAGAAACAGTCCCCTCAGCATGTGTTTCGATGAGGCGGTCGCCATAGCAACCATGAGGCGAGAAAAGGAGAGGGTGCGAGAGGGAGACGGAGAGATGAAATGAACCACAGTGAAGGAGCTTTTGTCTGTACAGTACATCGATTTAAACTGATTTTTCTGTACAAACTATTTTCCCACATGTAGCATAAAGAGGCCATATTTTCTTATGTTGACTGAGGATTTTATTAGAGTTAAATTTGTAACAACAGTATCTGATGCATCTGAAGAAGTTGTTTAGGGTTTTCCTGCCGTGCACAAACTCAATGAGCAGTGAGGAAATAAATAGGGTGTTTTTTAGTACTTTTCTCATCTATTAGACAGAGGAAAATAGAGAGCTGACATGAAAGTAAAACAAAGCAATGTGGTTTAACAGAGGCCTTGACCGGACTCTGTCTGGGAGTATTGCATTTACATGTTTTGCATCTTCAACAAGAGCTCATAAATGAATATCTGCAACTGTAACACCTGATAGGAGGTAGAATGAAATAAACATTTAAGTGGAGTTAAAGATGAAGTGCTGCTTTAACATGACAAACCATCTGGAAAAAACTTTTATTTTTATATATATATTTCAAACTTTCATAGCTTCTGCACGTCTGTAAAGCAAAACATCCAACTGTTTGAAAAGTCAGTTTCCATATAAAACAGCCTTAAATACAGTTCACTCACACTCATTGTTTGCACTAGTCATTTAATTATAGCATACTTTCTAATTATACAAGGTATCTGTAAATAAACAGTATATCTGTTTAAAATAATAAGGTTGGCAGGTGCCCCGTTAGAAGCTGATGAATTAAAGGAATCATTTAAGATGAATCGCATGTCAGATACGAAGTGTTTTTGGATGATGTGAATAAAAATATGTTTTTGAGATGGTGTCTGTCCTTTATTTTTTAATTTTATTGGAATTAGTATCACATATAAAACATGGGTGCTGAAACATTCCTTTCATTAGTAATATCCTGTTGACATTTATCTAACATCTCTAGATATTTTACCCCATCATCAGGGTTTGATTTGAATCACAGATAAGTTACACTGATGTAGGTCACAGTGAGAGGCAGGAAGGAATCTTAGTTCATTGCTTAAGTATACGTAAACAACATGCCAATGAAAGCTGATGGTATTGATAATTACATGCTATGTTAAAATGCCTGCAAATCTATATTAACAGCAGTACACATTTCTTTTTCAGTTACTCAACGTCTGCATCCTCACTGTTGCTCTATTGCATTATTACATATTTGTTTATTTATTTATATAAGTGTATGTTAAAGGTGTACATAGGTCTCTATTTACATGTCTATATTTGTCTTGTTTTTGGACATTTTTGATTATAATTTGTACATTAATATTGTCTATGTTTTTATTCTCCTGTTTTTTCTACTTTTATTTTTGCATTTTTGTGGGATCAATAAAGTACTATCTTATCTTATAATAATAATAAAAACTAATAATAACGATCAATAATAAAAATATATTAACAATAAATAAAATATACATAATTTCTGCATGAATTATAGATATTGGCATAAACAGTCTATGGTTAATAGATATTAACTTGTTAGATCCACGTTTATTAGAAGTTTTACGTCCGACGCGGTTACGTCACATCCCTCTCTTGACGTTCCCGGAAGTAAACCAAAATAAACCAGCTGGGACGGTGAATCGCCTCCTGCAGAGGCTCCGGCTGTTTTATAAAGCTTGGAATTGACTTCTCCTGAGTTTTTATTGTCTGTCAGCAGGATGTCTTTCCCCTCCTCCTTCGGCCCGCAGGTCGCGGCCATCATGGATGTTTTGGCCAAAGCTGCAGTGTCAGAAATAACGAAGCTGGTGGAGGACGGGAGCCTGGTGCTGCGCCTGGAGATGCGACGGAAGGACGGTGAGATCCAGGAGCTCAGGAGAAGTTTGAAGCTGATGGAGGTTGAACTCTGCAAAGCCCGAGAAGCTGCCACGACCCGAGCTACAGAGGACAAGCAGGAGCAGACAGCAGCCGGGAGTCAGATCTGTTGGAGAGGTGAGAAACACCAGTTAGTGTGGATGGAGCTGTCCCAGCGAGCTGCACTCACAAAATCTCAAATGTTTACCTGTGCACAAGGTTTCCTTCTTGGTGAACATAAGTTAACACTCCCAACGAACTGGGATGCCATCTTCTTAAATTCGGCTTAATTGTGAATTGCTAATTTCAACCTAACCTAAGGTAGTAAGTTGTAAATTTAACGTTCATATCCAAATCTCATCAGACTCACATCATCAGTATTTTTTCTGTTTTTACGTAACTTGGTAAAACGTGTGAAGAAAAACAAGGAACATATGTACATTACTGATCTAAATGAATTGATTTTCATCTATTTTTGTGATCGTTTCTATATTATTTAATAGAATATCAGAGTAATCTAAATATCAGAACCAAAAAGACCATTTTAATCTCCTAATTTTAAGATGTTGTCCTCAAATTCACTGTTTTATCTGATAAAAACACAAAAAAGTGGTTAATTTCTTATAGATAAAAAAGTACCCAAATTCAAAGCAAATTATTCTGTTATTAGGTAATTAACATGTAAATAAATTTGTTGATTTGTTTCGTAATCAAGTGGTCAATACAGTCGTATCAATATATTTCTTAAAGTCCAATCAAAGACGAAGAGCTCTGCAGACTATTGAATAGCTTGACTGAGGAAGAGGTTCTCTATTGATCAAAATTGATGAACTCTCTTTCTATCACTTATTTGAATTATTAACTTATTGCTTAAGGTCTTAAAACGTACTAACTGGGGAAATTGGTTACATTTCAAGTTAATGAACATAATTACCAGACTCATCCATTGGATCATAGAAGAATTAGCTAAAATTCCACAGCACATATAAAAGTCGACATTTTATCACCACATACTAAGTTTATGAGGAATCCATCCTTTGGGATCACAAAGAGAAACATCATGTTCTGGACACCTTCCAGTAAACAGAGTAAGTAAACAGCCACAGGCTTGTACTGTTCCAGTTAATAACTGTGTTCTTGCCTGGTTGACTTGCATTTGCATTTGCTGGTTGAGAGTCAAATTCATGCGTATGTGCTTTTGTCTTTTTTCAGACAAAAAGGAGGATCAGGAAACGAGCGCAGCATATCTTGAACCAGAAGCTGCCGATTCACTCTGCGATCCTCCAGATGGAGCAGACGAGGGCCGTAGCATCGGGCCTGTGGTGAAACACGAGCCAGAGGATGAACTCACCACCACGGAAACAACAGACAACACAGCAGCTGCAGATGTTTGTTTTCCAGCAGGACAGCAAGATGACTCAGTCTGGCCTGCTCCTACTTGCAGCCTGTTTGACGAAAGCTCTGTTGCAATGCAGCAGCAGCACATGCAGACTTTCAGCTCTCACGCTGAGCAATATTCTGCGCTCAGAAACACACAGACTTCCTACAATTCTACATCAGCTGCAACAGAGAAAATCCCAGAGGAGTGCTTAAGTGTGCCGGTAAAAGTAGAGGTAGAGAGTCGTCCTATGTGCATGCGAAGTACCACCTTGGATTCTAGTCATACTGAAGAATTTAGACATGTTTCTCGGCCAGCAATCAGTCAGGACGCCTCCTTGCAGTCTGCTTCACAACAAGCCGGACCATCAGTAGCCCTGTCTCATACACAGAGGTCCCCAGTGGGGACAGTAGCATCAAACATTGAAGATCATATGCACAGTAGAAACAACTTGAGAACAAAAAGGCTACTGAATGTATGGAGGACAAACCAGAAACTCTTCATCTGCTCTGTGTGCAACAAGGGTTTCCCCCGCCTGTCTCAGCTGGAGGAGCACAAAGCCACCCACCAACCTTTTAAACCTTTCAGGTGCCTCGAATGCGGGAAGTCTTTCACCCAGAAGACCCGGCTGAAGACTCACCAGAGCGTCCACACGGGAGAGAGGCCGTTCAGCTGCAAAATCTGCGGCAAGATGTTCTCGCGGCAGGACAACTGCTTGAGACACGAGCGCTTCCACAGCGGCCTGAAGCCCTACAGCTGCAGGCAGTGCGGTAAGAGCTTCACCGTGCTGGGAAACCTCAAAATACATCAGGAGATTCACCTGCAAGGAAGATAGCCCTCAGGTACTGGAGCTCTCAGTGGTGCACCATAAGAGTTTGAACATTTTAACAAACCTTAATTAGTTTTATTGCATCGTGTACTACCATAAAATGTCTTTGGATTTTCCCTTTTACAGATGCTGCATTAGGTAAAAAAAAAAAAACATGTTCTGTATATTTATCAGTTGCTTTGACCACAACTAATGCTTGAAAAAGAGACTTATGTTCAGATTCAGCAGCTTTTTTTCTTGAATAAGATTTTTTTGAAAATGAAAACTTTCTGAAAAACTGGGTTTTTACTAAGTTACAATGATTTGTGTTACTAATGAGTTCCACACAGTGACTTTAATCTCAGATAATATCCTGACTTCAGCTGACAGTACAGACTGAACTTTTGACTTCAGATTACTTGCTACACCTAAATGAACACTTTTATTTTTAAAGCATATTACATAAAAACTGTTGGTACACCTGTGATAATCTTTGTCATGATTAGGAGGTTGTGGATGTGTGCCTGTGCAGTATTTCATTGTGTATTAGTACTTTATTTAAACTTGTTTATAGAGACTAGTTTCCCTTGACATTGTTACTGTTCTCAGCTGGTTTTGCCTTCAATGCTCCGACTTGAAATTTTCCCTCCAGGTTTTTAAAATATTGATACATCAATTTACTTACTTGCTGTGTGTTTTGCATAATATCTTGTTGGCAGTGAAAGTTGTGAAATAATAAAGTAAGGTAATTGTTGTCATTCTGCTTTTATTGTGTTCCAGTGTGTGTTGGTTGTTTAATTTATGGAGTCTGAAACAAGTCAGTCAACAGAAATGTTGATGACATGTCAAAAAAGTCTTCAAAAACAGTTACAGTGCTAAATCAATGATCTATACTGTACACACTGTAATGTCCCCTGAGGCAAATTCTAAAATTATTTTTTAAAATTAAATAAAATTAATTTGACGTTCAGGATTTGTCTCTGTGGGTTTAACAGTTGAATTTGACAGCTCATTTCAACTGACAAGACTATTTCTATACATTTCAAAAATTATGTTTGAACATTCAGCTTTTAAAAATGATTTGAAATGTCACTTTAAATCTCAAAAATGCATAAAAATGCTTCAGGAACACCTGTGGAACAGCTCCCCATTAAATCTATTTGTTTGAAGCTCTTATATTTTCTGTTTTTATTGACAATATTGGAAGGATGAAGATTATTGTTATTATTTATTATAGAGGTCTTAGTAGGTGGCAATAGTGGTAGACTGGACTGCACTACATTTAAAATGACCATAGTTAATGGGATTGACAGATTTAGTTTGGAATAATTTCACAGGTCTATCTGATGAAATAACTAATTATTGGTAGGTATAGGTATTTTGTATGCAATGACAGTAAGGTATGCTATTCTATAAATTAAAATAAAACTTTATTGATTCCTCATCAGGGAAATGCTTCAGTATAGTTTCTGATAAACTTACAATATGAACATTTTTTGTTGGTTTATTTAGTTCAGCACCATTTTATTATGTTTCTTTTTTTACATGTATTTTGTGTGATTTTCTGGACACCCAAGGAAAATTTATTTCTATCTATCCATCTATCTATTTTTAAATAAATTTTGTTGTATATTTATTTATTTATTCCGAGCTCTTAATTGGATTTGTTTGGCGTTTAACTCAGAAGCGTGGCGGGAATATACGTTGCGTCCTTCTCCCACTTTTTACGGTACCTGTGTCGTCACGTCCGTAAAACGAGAACGTGTGTTTATCTCTTGGTACCAATTAGCTGCTGCTAGCTGGTAGCGGCGCTCATTAAAAAACAAACACAAAGTGAACAAATGGCTGCAGTCTGTGCAGAGAGAGCAGCGGCTTCATCACCGGCCTCTCACGCTTAGCTGCAGCCGGGAACTTGCAGCCTCGTGCCGCACGGTTGGGCCACTTCCCTCGCTGCTGAAGTTGAGCCCTGCCCGTCACTTTGTTGGTTCAGGACCATGTTGACCAGCGTCGCTCTGCGCGCTCAGATCGCCCAGGTGATCGATGCCTTGGCCGCAGCGGCTGTGGGAGAAATCTCCAAAGTGGTGGAGGACGGCATGGTGGTGCTGCGGCTGGAGATGTGCCAGCGGGAGACTGAGATCAAGAAGCTGAAGAGCAACGTCGAGCTCCTGCACAGCGAGCTGAGGGCAGCCCGGCAGACACTGACCCTGCGACCCGAGCAGCAGCACTGCAGAGAGGGTGAGCTGAATCCTGTCTGTCTGTCTGTCTGTGGGGTGCACATCAGAGCAGAGGTCAGCAGCAGGGTCACCAGGGGGTCAGAGGGGTTTAGCATTACGAATTGTGGGAATTTTTTAACATGCACAGAGGAATCAGAAGCCTGTGTTTTCAATCAGTTATGTCTTTTAACTTGTATTAGAAGCATTAATGGCATTTGAAATTTTAATTATTGGAGCTATGTATCAATAGGATATCAGAACACACAAAAAAGCTCATCCTGTTCTCCTAGTTTTAAGATATTGTCCTCAAATTCAAAGTTGGGTTTGTTTGTTATAGACAAAGTGTCAAAGTACAATTACATTTGTACAAGATGCACAGATCTGCTCAGCATAGGAAAAAATAAGTAAGATTTAATAGAAAATAAATATTAATAAATACTAATAATTTTTAAATTAGAATAAAATAAAATACAATACAAAAAAGAAAAGGAAACTATTGTATTTGTATATGTATATGAATACAGTCTTATTTATATAGTGGTCATATACTTAATATTTGTAGTGTAAATAGAGAAATGATTTGACCCCTCACCTTGCAGAGCAGTGTTGTCATATCTTTGGGAAATTGTCATGTAACACTTTGAGTTTCACCAGATTTCAGAAATGGACCAGTATGAAATCAGTGTGTACAATACTTACTGCTTACAATTTAAGAGTGTGAAAGGCGTGTTATTGGTGTGTCTCATCCACTTAATTTGTGGAGAAACATGAATTACAATAGCACTCATTCAATGATAACATCTATGTTTATCTCTGTTTCCACAGAGAGTCAGAGTGGTGCTGGGGATGAGAGGAACTTGCAGGAAAAGATGCAGATTGATGAAGGCCACAGTGAAGTGCAGGTGAAATGTGAACCTGTGGACGAGGGAAGTGAGGAGTCCAGACGACCACCTGAAGAGTCGCATCTGTACGAGGGTGAGCAGTGGAGATCAATACAAAATGAGGCGGGACACAGCAACAACCGGGATTATTTAAACTTAAGGCAGGATCCTGTGTCCTGTGTCCCCGAATCCTCTCTGGACGGCGGTCTGCCTGCGTCCTGCAGCAACTCTGGTGGGTTTCAGCCGAGCCCGTTCAGTCGCGGGCCGCTGGGTTACAGTCAGTACCGGAACTCGTACAACACGGTGCGGAGGCGGACGGTGAAGAGGTTAATGTTCAAGAAAGGCTTCATCTGTCAGTACTGCGGGAAATGTTTCGAGCGAGGCGGACACCTGGAGAGACATAAAAGGATTCACACGGGTGAGAAACCGTATCGCTGTGACACATGTGGGAAGCGGTTCAACCAGAATTGCAGCCTCAAGGAGCACACGAAGATTCATAAGAGATGTAAGTAAAAATACATCCTTCTCTAAAGCTGGGTCATTGGGTCAGATGAGAAAGAGCTTGCATGAAAACTCATATTTCAGCAAAACAGTTTGTCCACTGAAGCTTGTTCAGCACTATTGCAGTTAATCCAAATCTGTCTCCAGTTCGAAAACTATAGTGGTGAATTTTTCCCCACTAAAACCAGTATGAATCTCAATCGGACTCTACAGACTAGTCTGAAACTACCTACACTGCCTCTTTGCTTCGTCTCCATCTGTGAAACAATTATCAGACACATTTCTTCTTTCCCGTGTAAGGACCTAAACTCAGATCAGGCTGCACGTTGTCACTATGATTTTATTTTGAAGCCAGGAGTTTAGCACTTAAACGCTGAACTTCCTGTTGGTTATTTGGAGGCAGAGGTGACCAGACTTGGAGGCGGGTCTGACCCTTGAACCAAGGACACTGCCCAATGTGTAGGAGACTGGAGCTCGCTTGTGAATGAGCCTCCAAACCACCTGTAAATCATCAGTCAAACTAACCACGCCCAAAATCTTCCTCTGTTTAAAGCCTAATATCTACTTCACGATCAAATGATTTTCAGATGGACCAGATCACTGAGAAGAAGAGTACTGAGTATTGAAAATGAGGATTTTTGAGTTAAAGGCAATTGGAGCCAGCACCTAGTGGCCATTGGCTGTACTGCAGGTTGGGTTGAAACTACAAGGGTCATGTAGAAGTTCTGAGTTTTAAAAGTTACATTTCAACTTCTCAGCCTTTATTGTCCAAACATTTTCTCTTTCTGCTTCAACAGATTTTCCGTCCAGACTGGTCGAGGTGCCGGTGGATGAACAGAAGCTGTTTCCTGAAGTCAAACCTTGTGTCGACGTGAATCGCCCTAACGAAGAGAGCCGGGTGAGGGCTGAGGAGGAGGTGCCGAAAAATGAGGACGTTCAGGTCAAATCAGAGCCTGTAGAGGAGAATATATCACAACCACTGTTCCACGGAGGAAACGAGGAAACCATGAGGGAAGAAGCCGACAACCTCAGTGGGAACTTCCCAGCGTTTGAGAGAGACAGCCAGCCGTGGATGTCCAGACTGCAGAGCAACACAGAGCAGCAGAGCAGGACTGAGTTTCTCGGCAGCTCGGCGCCGAACATGGCGTCCTTCCCGGGTATCGCTCAGTTACTCCCGCCGCCAGTCGAGCCTTCATGTAGCACCTTCTCCTTCCCGGGGAAACCGTACAGGGAACTCAAAAACAGCACAATCCCCCAATCGCCGTATGGCTCCTCGGACCCTCTGGTGGTACCAGGTGAAGCGGGTTTACACGGCACGGCAGATCCGGCCTCGCTGAACCACCACCAGCAGAGGAGGAGCAGGTCCTTCCAGGTGATCAAACCAAAGAAGTGTTTCGTGTGTTCGTTCTGTGGGAAGGTGTTTGAGCGAGTCGGCCACCTCGAAAGACATTTACGGATTCACACCGGAGAGAAACCGTACGGCTGCCATATCTGCGGGAGGTGCTTCAATCAGAAGAGCAGCCTCAAGGGTCACATGAAGACGCACAGGAACGGTAAGAAACCAGAGATACTGCACCACAAGACACAAGAGAGCTGCAACTAATGCTTGTTCTGATGTTATAAATTAGAGTAATATTCTAATATTTTATTAATTCACTGATCTGTAAAACACAGTTCACATCATCATCATCATCTGTATTAGATAAATATCATAAAAGACCAAGACAACCAGCTGATACTCACATTTTCCTGGATGTAACCAGTTACGTTTTCTTAGCATTTTACTTTAGGGGATAAAATATTGAATTCGATATTGTAAATTATTAATAAAGTTTGTGTGTTTGTAATATTTTCTTTAAGATAAAATATTGAATTCCTCCAAATTTAACACATGTGATTATAAATTATTAACAAAGTCTCTGTCTTGTAATATTTTCTTTAAGAGAAAATATTAATTTATTTACTGTATTTTTTTTAAATATCATTATCCAAAAGTTGTGGATAATTTAAATTTGCCAGTTTTTAATGTGAAGCCTTGTTTTAAACTCAGATTTAAATTAAATGCTTTTCCGCATTTTAGCAGACAAGTGTTTTTTGGTTTTTTTTTTAGAGAAGCTTTTATTGTGAAAGATTTGAAGGCACGTTATTTTAAAATTATTCACCCTTCTTTTTTCTCCAGCCTGTATTTGGTTTCCAGCCTTTATTTCTCACGACGTTTTTACTTTAGGAAATACTGTAACCTTCTTACATTTATAAAACATCTATTTTCATTTTACTGGATCCCCATTACACCAAAGCACCATCACCGTGTATAAAAGCACATGTAAGTGAATCTCTGAGCAGTTTTTAATTGTGTTGTCTTTGATTGTGAACAGGGGAGAACCCTGATGTGCTGGAGGCTCAACACCTGATGTTTACATTCCCCGATAGTCAACAGCTGGAGAACTCGGTGGAACCCAGGAACGGCCTGACGGCTTTAGAGGAACCGTTACCAGGCTCCACGTACACTGAGACGGTTCGGGATCAAATAGTTACAGTAAAGCTGGAGCCAAACGGGGAGGATTTCCAGACTGTAAACCAGGTAGGGACTGATGGTGGAGCAGCAGCAGCAGATCAAAGCCAGCTGTGGACATCTGCAATACATGAAAGCAGCGATGCCCCCGAACAAACTGTCTCCGTACTTTTACAAGACGTCAAGTATCACCTCGGTCCTGCAGCCGGAGCCTCCAGTCAGCAGCAGGGATACACACCAACCATCAATGACCTGCCTTTTCTAGACAACAAAGAAAAAGAAGAAATGATGCACAACCCTCAGTACTCGGTGATGGGGACGCAGCCGAGGATCTCCGACATCACTCCACTACCTGAGCTGTATGATCCACACGTCCCTCACGAGGTGTCAGTGAGTGATTACAGCGCGGCGAGCGACGGGACGCACTCAGGAGACCGAGCTGTCTTTGAATTTAGCGCCTCCGGCAACCAGGAGGACAACGGCGGCAGGGACGCCACCAGACAAAATAGCTTTATATGCTCGAGCTGTGGGGAAAGCTTTGATAGTTTCAATGTGTTTCAGAGGCATCAGTGTCAAAAAGTCTCAGCGCGGTCGTTCAGCTGTCGGATATGTGGGAAGAGTTTTAATCAGATGAGCATCCTGAAACTGCACCTTAAACTACACAGACAATAAAACACACAGTGAGCTAAATGTACCAATCTACTCTTTGTGTGGTCAAACTTTCAAAGGCTGAAATGAACAATGTTAGTTTTCTATTTACACTTTGGTTTAAGTATCAATTGAACATAAGTGACTCCTCTTTTGAAGTACTTAGCACAAAATGTTTTCCTGCTACTTTAACCCACTTCATCTGTTACTTATGAAGAAAGAAAATCCTTTTTGAAATGACTGAGGGTTGTTGACACAGTGAACACAACTGCTCTTTACTGCTTTGTATTTGGGCTTTTGTGTGAACCAAACAAAACTGAATAAGTGTCACTAGAAGCTGCTCAATGTTTTTTTTTTGTCTATAGTCTGAGCTGTAACTCAGGCAGGTTCAGTTCATGTTACTTATCTTTTTTTTAAATGTTCTGATGTTTTTTGGGTCGTGCCAATATTTGCTAATCACAGTTTCTACCAAAATCAATGTTTTCATGAAGAAGGGGAAGGAATAATTAAGTTTATCCTAAAGAAAAAGTAAAGACCTCTACATTAAATACCTCATTGACACCCAGGGTCCTAATAGTTTTCAAGAATTTGTAATGGTGAAGTAATCTGAGGGTTTTCTTTTGTGATATGACTGATGTTTGTTTTGTCTTTGTCAGAGGAAACATCCCACAGGCGGCGTTTCATCATGTCGACTGTGTTTCAAGTGTTGTGACCGTCTAATGAACAGACATGTTATTAATTGTTTGCAGCAGGTGCTTGGACTTGAAGAGCCAATTAAAATCTCACCAGCCAAGCCACAACACCCTCTATGGTACGGTGTGAGTGCCTCCATTTTTCACATGGGAAAATCTCTATTTTTCCTGAACTTATATTGTTTTCACTCTTTGGTTTACTTCACAGTGGTGAACAGTTGGAGTCCTGAAACAACCATAGCATGATTCAACTTCATACAGGAAGTCAGCTTGTATTTGGAAAGGTGGATACACTGAAAATAAAATCAGACACTCTGCTTTTGGTATTTTCACAATGATTAAAACCCAAGTTTAATGAACTGTGGTGTCTGGCACTGTCTTTATTTTAACGTTGATATTAAATGTCAGATTTATCCTGCACTGCTTCCTCGTTTTTCCTCAATTTTATCACATCTCTCACCTTTCCTCCTTTTCTTTTCCAGAATTTCCAAATTCACAAACCAGGTTTCAAATCTGATAACTGATCAGGACCCAGTATAGATACTTGAGGAACCCCGAATTTATATTAAATTTGTAGGCTCACAAAACACTGAGGGGACAATTAGATGAGAGTGAGCAGAGTTTTTTTCAGAACTACAATCGTGACCAACTGGTTTATTGAAACTAATTTAATAATAGATGTATTTTACTGGCTGATAGGCTTATAGAAAACTAAAGTAATTTAGCATTTTTCAGAGTTGTGTGCTTGGGATTGATCAATACTTATGAAGAAAGGACATTTTTAAAATTGTATTCACTAAAAAACATTCGGAGAAATGTAGTCCTACTTGTAAATTTGTTTTCTGTAGTGGTGTAAATCCAATATCATCAGGTTTCTAAACATCAATCAAGGTAAAATTTGCAAATTTTATGTTTTAATTGAATTAACATGTAAGGATGAAAACGTCTTGGGACATTTAAGAAATTATCATTAGTATTAAATAATAATAATAATAATTTAAAATCAATGGGAATTGAGACCTCTTTATATTTTGGAGTTTTGTTTCATGTAAAACTACAACTTACCTTTACTTTCTGTCAAACAACTGTACAAACTTAAAAAAGAAAAATTGAATTTTCATATTAAATTTAACCCTGGTGTGGAAGACCAAGATTTTTGAAAACACATTAACATGTTGGATTACAATCACTCCAAAATACAAAGTATTTTTACATAAAAATGTCTAAAATGTCCCTAGACGTATTCATCCTTAAATAACATGCCATGTCAATCCAGTTATGAACACATATAATTAGTTAATCTAACCTTGATTGATGTCTAAAAACGTGTTGATGTTGGGTTCAAACCACTACAAAACACACATTTACAAGTAGGACTACATTTCTATTAATGTTTTTCTGTGAATACAATTAAAATAGAAAAATCCTTAGTACCCTAGCCTTCATTTCATCAAGCACTTGAAAACACTAAATTACTGTAATCCATTCCCCAGTAAACAAAGCCTATCAATAAAGTTCTTTGACAGAAAGTAAAGGTAAGTCACTTGTAGTTTTACCTGTAACACCTGTGCGTGATGACAAAGAAGGACGAACCATTGTCTCAGACTCTGCTCTCTTCCGTGTTGGCTGAAATCTCCCCGCGCGCCTACACCTGTCGTTACGGTAAAACCCTCCGCCACACGGAAGAAAGGTTCCTGCTAGCTACAAACACAGGGATGTGAAAATTTTCTACTGCGTCGGTTCTTCTCACATTTTTCTTTAAAAACCCACCGCGAGGAAGGGCGTTTTATTTATATTTCCCCCCTTGCACATTACTTTGTATGAATCAACATGGCGACGTGCATTCCCTTCCAAACACAGTTATCCTCAATAATGGAGGTTCTGGTGAAGGCAGCAGTGGCAGAGATCTCCAAACTAGTCGATGACAAATGTGCGTTTCTGCACCTCGAAATCTCCAGAAAGCAAAGCGAGAACGAGATGTTGAAAAGAAAACTGCTGATGATGGAGAACAAAAACGCACGGCTGCAGCGCGGATTTGGTAAGATGCTCAGCTGGGTCTATTTGTTTACACAATTGACGCTTTAATTGCTGTATTGTGCATCCTAGTGTGGAAATATAGGAGCTAAAACGCCTGATCATTGTATGAAACAGCAGGAAAATGAACACTGTAGTAATCCTACACATCTTGTATAAATCAGTGTGCATTATTGTTGAAATTGGACACAGTTTGTTTATAAAAATCATGTCTAATTTTGCAGTTTCTTCTTTTTTTTCCCCCCAGAAAACTACATGGATCGAGGAACTGATGTTGGAAGTAACTGTCCACATCCCACAGGAGATATGAAGGTCTGTGTTGTTTGTATAATTTCATTTTTTAATTTGATTTATGTCAGTTACATGATTAAAGGTGGACTGGAATAAAGGCCAAACCTATCACCACCACCCCCAAGAGCACCTGTATTTCTAAATGTTACCACGAACCAAACTCAGTGCACATTAAAGGTTAGAAAGGGAAGTAATACAGGCCCAATAACACATTTACTGTCCCACATAGGAAGCCCAGTCACTACCATTGCTACTGGGGTGTTTATAATAAGTTAACCATCTCTAAATGTTTTTATATCAACCCTATATTTCAAAAAATGGCAAAGACTGTGCATCACTCCTCAGAGAGTTTCGGTGTCTTTCAGCTCATTGTTTTGATTTCATCACTGATATTTTAGTGTCCTCGCCCTGGTTTGTTACTGGCAGTTACAACAAGTGACTCGCTGTTTAACCAGACGCTTCCCCTCCAAGTAAACAGAGCTTAGATGAGTGTCAATATTAGACTTAATTCACCAGGCTGCTTTGTTGCTGTGTGTCTTCTCCACGTATAAATAAGAAACTGTTTGCTAAGACCTTCTCTAAATCTACATGTAATAACAGTATCTCTTGGTAGTTTATTTATAGGCTGTTGCTAAGTGGACAAAAAATGTAATCCATCTCTTTTTTTTAATGTAGTTTCCAGAGATTGAGGATGCAACTGTTTCCTTCACGATTAAAGAAGAGAGTCCAGATGAGGCGCTATGGATCAGTGAATCTGCTGGACCCATCGGTGAGTTTAACAACTGGTTTCTGTCCTCTTTGTATCTTTTTACAAAGCCTCCTAACACCTGTCACTCACAGGTTCTGCTGTCCAATACCCGAATGCTGCTAATGCTGCAGAGAACCGGCAGTTTGAAGAGAACCACCAGTTGACTCATTCGGACGTCGCCGGTCAGAAGACGTCGGAGTTCAGTGAGTCGTTTAACTCCGGTCAGCACGCAGTGGACATCAGTGGCCTTCAGTTCACCGTCAAGACGGAGAAGGAGGAGGACCGACTGGCGTTCAGACAGGATGGATGTCAGCACAGTGTGGGGAAGCAGACTCATCTCGCCGCTGACTTCTCCATAGATGAAAGGGAGAATCAGCTGTGGTCGTCCATAATCGAAGGTAATGACATTGACACTGGTTTCCCTGACTTCTCCAGTGTAGTGGAGGAGTATTCCAACTCGTTCCCAGACCATTCAGACGCAAACGTGGCTTCTAGTAAACCGACTGGGGTTCAGCAGCCGTCCGCTCAGAGGCTGTGCAATGGGATTTACAACAGTGAGTTTCAGAAGGATGTCCCACAGTCGTCCAGTTTCCAGCCCCGACAACAAACTGCTCTGTCGCCGCAAGACAAGCCGAAAGAACAAGTTTACCCACAGAGAAACACCTCGCACCATGTGAGGCAGCCAGAGGACGACCCCGAGAGCGACACCGCCGCTGCAGACAGACCGGTCGTAACGCACAACGCTTTCACC
>OOFC01008021.1:0-18968 GCA_900323345.1 Pseudochromis fuscus
GGGAGTTTTGCTTACCTGATCAACCAGGCCCAACACGCTTTGAAAGAATACTTTACAAAGACGTGAGGGCCTGGAGCTGCACCGCTGTCTCTCATTTCGAGGGCGGGCTTAGCAAGCTGAGAGGGAACCAATCACAGAAGTCGAATGTGAGGCACAAAGTGTGAGATGCTTGCACGTGTAGCTGCACCACGAAAACAAACGAGTGGAGCTATGGCAAACGGAGGAGAGAGGACTAACATTAATGACAGCTGTCGATTTTGTTCTTAAAAATTTACGGATACGAGGCGTCATTGCACACTGGGTTCAGATAGACCGAAGCTAGAGCAAACACTCGTACGGCAGCCATGTCCGACATTTTCAATGTTTTGATTTGGGAGAAGCTTGTTCCGGCTTCTCAGTATGACGCGTCAACAACAGGGGATGTAATTGGTCCGTCCCAAAGTTTGCTCATGAAAAGACTGGCAATGCCTCCGGTGCCAGACCCTTCTGCATTCGAACAGAATGTAGGAGGGTCTGATTGGCCAGGCTATGTTGTAGATGCTTTTGATTTCATTTTAACCCTTTAACATCTGAGCCTCCAAGTTTCCACCTGGGCTTTTTATGCTTATTTTGATTTCAAATTCAAATTCAACATGCAAAATCTAACACTCATGTGCAGTTGCAGTGTTTGTGTTCACTAAGACTCTAAAATCAAAATCCGTTTGTGTTTTTCTGCTATTGTTTCAACATCACTGTGATTACACTCTTACAACATGTAGCATGTAGTTAATCAGCTTCTGGGAGAGACACTAGTGAAATTATCGTAATGACACCATATTCACTGTAAAGTGCAACATCTCAGCTCTTAGAAACATTGGAATTTTTCCAGTTGTGCAAACCGTGAGGTAATTACGGTAATGTAAAGACGCATATGCAGAATTCAAGGGTTAAAAGGGAAGAGACAGCACCAATTAAAAAGATCGAGAATGACAAGACGTAAACACAACAGATCAAAGGCAGACAGAACAACTGTGTACTACACACTAAGAACTACAGCTACGCAGAAAAACTACAAAGATGCAAAGTGGCCACAGAAAGAAGAAAGAAAATGACGACTACTGTTGTGTAAGAGCCAGAATGGTTTGCATGTCTGCAGCCACCAAACAGGACGGACAACCTCACTCTACACTAATGCTTCAGCTACAGTTAGCATAATTTGCTTTTGCTACCAATTGAGACAGGGACTGACCTTCTGTGGTCAGATAGGCCTGTGTGCTGTCACAACCACGGCTGTTACATGCGGTGCAGGTGTACAGACCGCCGTCCTCCTTCTTCACACGCTGGATCGTCAGACTATGGTTTTGCTGGCGCAGGATCACACCTGAAATCAATCCAGACAACTTATTTGTAACATCTGCAGTGACTGTAGCAATAGAGTGAGTCTGTGCTCAGTGCAGCGCTGTGGATGTTTCACCTGAGCCCGCCACCACAGTGCGGTTGTTCTTGGTCCACACCACCGTGGGGTTTGGCGTCCCTGCAGCCTCACAGAGGAGCGTGATGGTCGCGCTTACGTTAACTTTTTGGTCTGTGAAATTATTATGGATCTTTGCAGCCTCGAGATCTAACATGAGAAAGTAAAGAAAGTAAAAGAAAATACACTCAGTCTGACTTCAAATTGTCTTTTTGGTCACCTATTGTTTACCTGTTCAGTTTTACCTCCCGTGTTGTCCTGCCAGTCCTGCCGTGTCCTCATCTTGATGTTCGTAGTTTTGCCATTTTTATCTTGATCTTTTTTTGAACGAACTATTTTGGTCTATTAAAACTATTTTCAAATGGCATGCAGGGTTAGGGTAAGGGTTACCCTTTGTTGGATTAAATAATTAATAGTTGAACCTTAATTCAAAGTGTCTTGTGTTTTTCCCCACTTCACAATTACCTGAGAAACAAATCAATGAAATCCTGTCTGACAAACATGTCAAAAACTTCCCATTACCGTATTTTCTGCATTATAAGCTCCACCTAAAATCCTTTAATTTTCTCAAAAACCGACAATGCACCTTATAATCCGATGCTGCTTATATATGGATCAATATTGGTTCATTATGGCTACTGTAGTCAGGGGGCGTATATTGTGATTGCACTAATGTTTGATTTACCGTAGCGGTATCAGACTGTTTCTTTTACGTGTTTACTGAATCAGGGAAAAGTTCCCTCCACGTTTGTGATGCACTAACTAGGTGATAAAAAGTTGCACTACCTGTTGTACCTGCTGTTGGTAAAAGATAAAACTACGTCACTGATGTTACCTCGGAGAAAAAAATCAAACAGCTGTTCATGTAGCTTTGAACTGTGACAAATGGAGTTGGAAATACATTGTTTTCAATGAAGGCGGCACAAACACCGGTAAGAGCTCCCTGTACGTACGGTACTGTATTGTGAATGTACTAGCTTGTTGTGGAGTGAACGGAGTTGTCAGAACTTTGGTTTGTTTTCTATGAAAAAAGTTTGTAAATGAAGTGCGGAAAATACGGTAGTTATACGACAGAATAAATGATCAGAATGAAATCTTTTGATCCAGCGCATCATGAATGAGTTTCATCCTGAACCAGAGAGCTGGTTTATGTGGATCCTCCTTCAGATCCACGTCCATGGAAACACTTGATCTGATCATCTCTCCCTGTTTGGGACGTTTATGTCTTACTGCGCATGTACACCCCACGTGACATGACGTCTTTCTGCTTCCTCATTTCTGGAATGGACGGTACCAAACATGGCGGGAGCAAAACAAATAAAATAATAAAGAAATACAGAAAATAGAAAGTACCGATACAAGTGAGTAAAGCAATCAAATATTACTTTGAAAATGATATGAGTTGAAAAATGAGCGATCTGACAGCGTACTGTCATGTGGTTTGTTTACAAACAGGAGAATTTCTTCTTCTGCGGTAATTTGTCGGTAAATTTAACCGGTGGGAAAATACAGCGAATGTCAGAAAATTCGGACTGAGATTAGATTGTGTCTTCCAGCGTCCATGTGCAAAGAGACGTTTTAATCTCTGATCAGAATGAATTTAATTTGATCGTGAAGAAATTGCTCAAGTAAATGCAGCGACTGGACCTGTCGGTGTTCGTCAGACAAAGTCTCCAATCTGAGGCGGTGTGGTGGACATCAGACATGAATTATACCTTGTGCTCTCTAGTCCTGTGTGTTTTTACTTTTTTATGATCCCATCATTTCAATTAAAAGTTTTTTTTTAAACAAGCATTTTCATGTGAACATATTGTCACCACCAAGTAAAAAAACTGTGTTTGTCCTTCAAATGAAATCATGATTCAGTGAATGAAACAGTACCTCCAAAACAAGCCTGTACTTTTTCCTGACCTCTGAGTGAAAGACGACGCAGCAGGCAGGTCCTCTCCCCGGTCTTCACGTTCACCACCCGACAGGCGTACAGACCCTCATCCTCACGAGATGCATTGGGTAGCGACAGCTCCAGGGCCATGTTAGTGCCCTGCAGCGTGGACAGCACGGCCTGTGACAGCGGCGTCCGACGCAGAGTCAGCGAACGACACGGTTGCACCGACGCCACCTGCTCCGTCTCGGACACGTTGGCCACTCGGAACCAGGCGAGGTTGCCGTAGATCAGCCGGTCTGTCTTACAACGCAGAACCACGTCGTCCTCCTCCAGAGGCTCGTTCGACGGAGACATAGTGACCTGGAGGCCACCTAACAGGAAACAGGTGGAAACAAGCTTCATGATGACAGAACGATGCCACACAACAGAAGAAAGAAACAAATCACAGGACTCACGAGTCACATGGAAGAAGATGATGCGAGAATCCTGTCCGACTTTGTTGGCAGCCATGCATCTGTAGAGAGCGTGGGCCTCAGCTTTCTGAATCTTTAAAGAGCTTGTGATTTTCTACAAAGATGCAATTAATAAAATGTTAATTATTACTGAGTTTTTAATTAAGTCCACATTAAATGCATTCTTGGTAGACAGCAAGATGTGCTGGGTGGAGTTTTTCACCTTCCTTGCATGATTGGTTTCAGTCAGAGCTCGATCCACGTGGTTGTGGCCGGTGTTGTTGGTGATATCTCTCCAACCTGTGCACTTCTCCAGCAGGATCTCAGACTTAGCCAGCTCCGACCTGACCGATAAAAATGTACAAAGGTCAGACAAAAGTTTATGTTTCATCACAAAAACACCAATTGTGCAACAGAAGATTATTAGCCTCAGTCTTCATCACTCTTTAGAGCTGTGGTTTGTTTGTCAAGTTTGCATTTACAAAAACTAAGAAGCTCCAAACTACAGCGAGAAAACTGCAGAGTATTTTGTCAAATGTGATGACGATGACGATGACGATGACGATGATGATGATGTCACACAAAGAACACAAGGAGAGTGGAACAGGAAGAAGCTCAACAGGAACAACAGGAAACCAAACACCGGACTGAGGAAGCTCTCAGACGTGGAGTCACAAGATAAGGAACACACACACACACACACACACACACACACACACACACACACACGAACAACACACACACATAAACGAAAAACAGACTCTGGACTCTCAGACTCAGGACCCTCAGACTCTGGACTCAGGACCCTCAGACTCTGGACCCTCAGACCCTGGATCCTCAGACCCTGGACCCTCAGACTCTGGACTCTCAGACTCTCGGACCCTCAGACTCTGGACCCTCAGACTCTGGACCCTCAGACTCAGGACCCTCAGACTCTGGACTCTCAGACTCAGGACCCTCAGACTCTGGACCCTCAGACCCTGGACCCTCAGACCCTGGACCCTCAGACTCTGGACTCTCAGACTCAGGACCCTCAGACTCTGGACCCTCAGACTCTGGACCCTCAGACTCTGGACCCTCAGACTCAGGACTCTCAGACTCAGGACTCTCAGACTCTGGACTCTCAGACTCAGGACTCTCAGACTCTGGACCCTCAGACTCAGGACCCTCAGACTCAGGACCCTCAGACTCTGGACTCTCAGACTCAGGACTCTCAGACTCTGGACCCTCAGACTCAGGACCCTCAGACTCAGCTGCTGTGCCCCTGGGTCTGACTGCACACACAGCTGTTGTGTAGTGTGAGTGACTGATTGTGTAACTAAATCTAAAACTGGATCATGAAGAGATTGAATCTGGTCTGATCTGCTTCAGGTCGGCTGCTGTGCACATTGTGTCCTCTCAGTTCTTCCTGAATCAACAACCTGTTGACACTGAGTGACTGAGAGACGGCTGAACACTGCACGCAGACTCACGTGAAGGCGTCCGGACAGTCGTCTTTGGACATCCACTGCCACTGGATGTGTGCAGGTGTGGGAAACCCCCGGGCGGTGCACCTCAGGGTGGGGCTGCTGCCGTACGGGTACACGTCAGTGTCCACGGCCACCTCCTTCTCGATGATGTGAGGAGGAACTGTGGAGGAAGACAGAGTCATCGTCACCGTCTCCTCACCAACAGGGAGTTACACACCGTGAAGACTGAATATGCACCGTTGACCAGCAGCTGGAACGTGATCTCTTTAGTGATCTTATTGGTCAGGATCATGGTGTAATTCCCTGCATCTGTTTCTGCGACGCCACGGATGACAAGGGCGTCGCTTTTTGGCTTAATTCTGTAGTCGTCCTTCAGTGTGAGGCCGTTTTTTAACCTGGCAGATGGACAGGGGAGAGTAATCTTACAAAATCATCATGTTGTCAAAGCATGAAAGTGACTCATGTGGCATCATAGTGGTAAACAGAAAAACTTCATTTGTACCATGTGACGGTGGGAGTAGGGTAGGCCGAGTACTTGACAGGGATCACTGTGGACGTCTGATCCCCCATGTTGACTTCCCACACCTTCATCAGAGGCTCCTTTACATCGATGAAAGGCTTTTCTGGAGAAACAACAAACATCACCAAATACTTTCAGCAACACAAGTAAGAAGTGTTTAAAGACTGAACTGTAAATGACCATTTCACCAAGTGTTCAGCCAAATTAAAGGATTTTTCAGTTTACTGAGCAGCGTCTGAACAATAATGATTCACAAGCTCTACAGAGAGTTCAGTTACCAGCCAGGTCAAACATAAGTCAGTACATCTGTCAGTCATACAGATAATAAGTGAAATGGTGTTTCCAACATAAACACAATAATAAAGACACAGTGGTTTTGTTTCAGTGGCTCTTTCCTTCTGTGTCTTTCCACGTGTGTCTTGTCATTTCCTATTTTGTTTAGGTCACTTCCCTTGTGTGTGTCCATACGTTTTGCTTCCTGTCTCTGCCTTTTCTCTCTCCTAATGGTTTACCTTCACCTGAGTCTCATTGTCCACCTGTCTCTCATGTAACCAGTCTCCATCTTGTCTTGTTTGAGTTCTTACCTGTTTGTCTCCAGTGATCCTGTCTCCTGGTCACCGCCTGAACCTTGAGGATTATTTTTGGTTGTTTTTTGTTTTGTGATTGTTCAGATTAGATTTTTCAGTTTCAAAAGACCAAACAGCACCTTTGGTCTGGGTTTTGTTAATCGTCCTGCCTCTGCCTGTTTGCATCTGGGTCCAGCTTCCTGATAAATGACATGTTTAACCTAAACAGTTTGACAATGTTTGTTAGGTCACTACATGATTACTACTGAGTCTTTAGGCTGAGTTAAAAGCTAAAATGAAAACTAGCAAAACACAATCTTCAGCTGTTTTTAACAGTTAAACATTTATAGAGACATTACCTGATGAGATGAATCATTTTCTAGAATGAATCAGGGATGTTTGTGGCCAATATACTGTTAAATACCCGAGTCTATGGTTTTATTTCATATGTATGTATTGGTGTTCATGTTTGTTAAATCCTTATTTACAGTTTTCCTGTTCTATATCTCTAATTTCTGTACATTTTTGTTCAATTCTTTTTTGGTTAATTTCTTATTTAAATGATTTTTTCTACATTTCTTCTTCCATTTTTCTGTATTTTGGTAACCTCTGTACTGTTTCCTTGTGTGGGGTGAATAAAGTCCAACCTATGACTGCATCATGTTCTCCCACCACACTCCACAGTCCACCCACCATAAACTGTGAGAAATGCTGAGGCACTTCTCTCCATCTGCCCGCTGGAGGCCGTGCAGGTGAACTCTCCAGAGTGATCCATGGTCACGTTCTCCACCGTCAGGTTGTTGGACAGTTCCAGAGAGTTCCACAGCTTCTTCTTGTGGGACACGGCGTGGGACGGTCTCGTACCGTCCACTGAAGTCTGACATGAGGAGAGACAACAGAGGCGTCGCCTTTTTAACGATTGTGAAAATAAGATTGTAGAAGATTCTTTCAGGAGACAAAAGTTTGGTCAAGTCCATTAAGATGAGGTCACTTTGGACCTGGTGGTGCACAGAGAAGCTGAAGGATGCCTGAAAATAAGAAGTGAGTTTTGTGTTCAAAAAAGGTCAGAGGCGCCTGTACTTCCTCAGGAGACTCAGCTCTTTTAGCATCTGCAGGACCATGCTGCAGATGTCTCAGCTTCTGCTCTGTAGTGTGATGGGGCAGCAGGCTGAATGTGAACAGACTCAACAAGCTCATCAGCAGAGGCTCTGTCCTCAGTCTTCTGCTGATGTGTCAGAGA
Source organism: Pseudochromis fuscus (assembly GCA_900323345.1). Lineage (NCBI taxonomy): Eukaryota > Metazoa > Chordata > Actinopteri > Pseudochromidae > Pseudochromis > Pseudochromis fuscus. The sequence goes on from OOFC01008021.1 coordinate 7,583, forward strand.
AGAGGAAGATGCTGAGGAAACTCCTCAGCATCTTAGACAACACCATCAAACTGTTTAATGACTCCCACCTCTGCAGGGAAAGAAAATGACTTGACCTTCTAATAGCTCAGACCAGTGGTTCCCAACCCTGGTCCTCAGGACCACTGTCCTGCAGGTTTTAGATGTTTCCTCTTCCAACGCCTGATTCAAATGACCAGCTCATCATCATCCTGAGGACCAGGGTTGGAAACCACTGGTTCGTACAATGATTCAGCCATCAATACGTCGAACTACTGTCTCCACTTTATTACCTCACATGTAATACTCACAGGTAGTACTCACAGGTAGTACTCACATGTAGTACTCACAGGTAGTACTCATGTCTACAGTCACATAGTCTCTGGTTTTAGTTTCTCACTCTCGTACACTCGTCGTGTTATGGTTACAGTCACGTCTACATCATGAGCAATAATCATGTTACAATCTCTCTGTCATGTGCAATAGTCCCTCGTTTGTTACACAATCCACAAACACTGCAACTGAAGCTTGGTTTTTGTAGACACTAGTTTGGTCAGGTAAATATATGAATTGTTATTGAATCTTGTAAAGTTTTTATTTGGAGTCATTGCACACTTTAATTATGGTGCGTGCACAGACACTAACACTGACACACTAACACTGACAGGCACTGACCAGCGCTCCGCCGGAGTGCGTCCAGTTGAATTCGATGCCGACGTTGAGCTCGGTGTGAGCCATGCAGCTGAGCACCAGGCGCTCGCCCACACACAGCTTCACCGAGGTGGGGGTCAGGGTGAGGTCATAAATCTTGTATCCTGCGGAAAAGGGAGGGACGACATGGCGGTCAGTCCACAGCCTATTGTTCTGAGACTCACTGACATTTTTGGTTCTTCAACCAGTTTCTCCTAAACTCACAAATACAGTTCAAATGTGAAAATCCTTTAAATTTCTCTGAATCTTTCTCCATCTTACCAACAACAGCCACGATGTACAGCGGTGACCTAAACGTCTCATTTCCAACACGAGTCTGACAGGACACGACGCCAGCGTAGCTGATCAGGTGAGTGGGAACGGTGAAGCCGGTCCTGGCGTCCCACACACAATCCTTCCCATCGGGGTGGAGCTCCTTTATCGGATACTTCTGACAGACACAGGCAGTTACTGAGTTTCAACAACACACTACACAAAAGCAAAGAGCTGGAGATTGTGCACATTAGCAGTGACCTCCATCAGTTTCACACATGAGGGTGTGTGTTTCTACCACTGGGCCGAAATCACACACACACACACACACACACACTTTGAATTTTTTCTGTGAAGTTACTCCCAGACAGACGCAGGTGAAAATGTAACTTAGATAATAACCAGACATTGGGGGCAGGAGTAAAGTTTGGTCTTTAGGAGATTGAACCTTCAGAGATTTTTTTAATGTCAGTCTCTTGAGAGTTCCCAAATTTATGTTAATGTTCATAAATCTTCAGAGAAACCCTTTAAATACCAACATACGATCAGTACACATGAATGTACGACATCATTGGGAGAAGGAAACCACTTCTGTACTCATCCTACTGTAATGACCTACACAACACTGTATTTGTGACTGTGTTATAAAAGCCTTGTACAAAGAAAAACCAGTGACTGGATCACTTGGTCCTCACAGTGTTGAGTGTGACATTGAGGTTTTCCACCGAGCCTCTGCACGGTATCACCACCCGCTCCCCTTCCCGGATGAACACCACCTCGTACTCCTTCTCAGACGGCACAAACGGGACCTTGTAATCTAAAATACATCAGAGTGAAATCAGTCAAGCATACAGTGAAGTACAACAGGTCATCTCACATGGTCTTGTCCATCACGAGATGTTTAAACAAACCCCCCAGAATAACTTTCAGATCTTGTACCGTTCACAAACACATAAACCGCTGCCGAGGTTTTGCCATCTTCAGCCTTCAGGTCTCTGTAGGAGCACTGGTACTGTCCAGTTTCATTGACAGTTGCATTGGTGATGGTCAGCGTGGTGCAGAACAGTCCCGATCCGCTGCAGTCGGCTGTGGAGAAGCGAGCACTCGTAGGAGGCGTGGTCCACCTCAGGTACTGCCGACCTCTGACACGACACGACAAAGAATTACAACCTGCTCGACGAGGACGGACGAATCGCGAGGTGCAGGAAACATACCTGCACGTCACTTCAAGGTTGTCAGTTCTGTTCATCCTATGGACGCCATCCACGCTGAGAGTTGGTGGGTCGGGCATGAACCGCAGTTCGATGGCTGGAAGAACAAGTCAGTGATGAGCAGTGAGGACATCGGTGTCCACAACTGTTTCCCAACTAAACTAAGTCAAAAGCACCAGGTGGAAACTGAAAGTACAGAAAACACATCTCCAGTACAGGAGGTGTTTTGTAACTGGGTCTGCATGCCGCCATTTTGGCACTGCTGCACAAAATGGCAGAGCTGTGTCAAAACAGGAAGCGGGGGAAGATGGACCAGCACAGCATGGCCTGGGAGGGGTTCCTGTCCCCCCCCCGCCCCCCTTCCCGTGAGGCCCTGAACACACCATGTATTGTATTGTATGGAAAACAAACACCTGCAGGTTGAGCTGAGCAAGAACAATTCACACAAAATAAAATGTCCTGAATATAACTCAGTGTCTCCTTCAAAATAAAATGTCCTGAATGTAACTCAGTGTCTCCTTCAAAATAAAATGTGATAAATATAACTCAGTGTCTCCTTTTTTAACAAGTCACATCCGTATCTTTTTCAGAAACAGGTTGAAACGAATGCTTTCATAGTTTCTCACCACAACAGAGATGGGTTCGTTTCTTCTCTCCCTTCTCACAATATTCTGAGCGTTTCATGTTTAAACTCTTATTACTCACAAAACCATCAGGAAGACATGAGTTCAGTCTGAAATTCACTGAGCAGCACGACAACAAATAAAACAGCAGTCCGGAGTCAGAAAGAAGTAGCTTCAGCATCCGGAGCCACAGAGTCTGGATCAGTCTGGGATTAGGAGCCAGAAAACCCCCAGTCAGGGTAAATCCTCAGAGGAGCATGACGCTGAACGACCAGCCCGGGGCGCCCAGTAAAACCAGTATTAAAGCAGAGAGTTTAGTTTCCAAACTTGTGAATTAATCATGTCTATCGGCTGAAATGACACCACAAGGATTAAATTTCTCTTACCAGTGACACCAGTGATTCCCAGTAAAACCGCCAGTAGCGGAGCGACGGAGACTTTCTGTGCCATCAGCGACTGAAGCCACGGAAAAAGTCCTCATCAAAGTCCAATTAAAAACGTTTCTGCAGAGACTGGAGTATTCCCACTGCCTCTTCACTGAGCCATGGATCTGTGATGTTTTATATCCCACATTCAGAAAGTCTGAAAGTCCCGATGCAGGATGATGATCTGCGGTGCGCGTCCCCGCGGAGCGGCTGAGGATGGAGAGATGCGCATATCTGAGCGGAGGAGGAGGGCCCCTCCCACTGAGGCCGGAAAGTCTAGACCAGGGGTCTGCAATCCTGGTCCTCGAGGGCCGCTATCCTGCATGTTTTAGATGTTTATCTCTTCCAACACCTGATTCAAATAACCAGCTCATCATCAAGCTGCAGAAGCCTGATAATGATCCTGGTCATTTGAATCAGGTGTTGGAAGAGGGACACATCTAAAACATGCAGGATAGTGGTCCCTGAGGACCAGGGTGGCCCGCCCCTGGAGTAGCAGAACACCGAGAAAACCCAGAAAAAAAACTTCCAGAAATAACTGGAAACTACCAGAAGAACTGGAAGAAAGTAGCACCTGCCTCAGGCTGACGCTCATATTTCACCTGATGAGGGGGTTTGTGGGCTTTGTGGACTAAGGAAGGTTTGCGGGGATGATGAGGGTCAGAGTTATGTTTCCTGCTACTAAACCACCTAACCTGCTCCTGACCAGCACCTCCTGCAGGAGCTGTTGTGATAAAACTGGAAACAGAAACATTTTTCATGTTGTGAACTGCTTTAGTTTTTCTTCTTCTGTATCAGCTGATTGTTCTGACCTGTGACCCTGTAACCACAGTCCAGCAGACACACTGACAGAGGAGGGAAGTGCTGGAAGAAATGTGTGTGGAACACAATGTAGATCTTCTATGTGAGTATTTAAAGAAAGAGAGAAAGAGCTGATGAAGAAGTTGTAATCTCAAACACAGGGTTCGCATTAAGTTACAGCTCAGAGCAGCTTTCAGTCAAAAGTCTTTGCAAGTGGAAAGCTGTGAATTGTTCTGGTCTGTGTGGGACTCTGAGATCACAGGAGTAACGTCAAAGGACAATGTCCCTCAATTCAAAGTAGGAAGAAGTACAGAGAGTGTTTGCATTGAGAGGAAGGTCGTGTCAACTTTACATTGTTGGTGTAGAAAGAAGGAGACACAGCTCACACAGGAGGAGCAGTGATTAGTAGCACTTAAAAATATGTCATAGAAAATATGAATATATTAATTCATCCATTTTCTATACTGGCTTATTCAGGAGGGGTCCACCCAGGACAGGCCAAAGACAACCATCCATGCTCACACTCATGGTCAGTTTAAACTAATAGGTTCACCAAACCCTGACCACCATGCACAGGGAGAACATGCTGACTCCACACAGAATGCACCGAGCCAGGATTCAAACCCAGAACCTTTTCGCTGTGAGACTACGATGCTGACCACGGCACCACTACCATCACTGTACGGAACAAAAGAAAAACAAATAAAAACCCAATGTGCGAAGATTTTAGAAATGTATGATGGCGTATTGAGAAAACTCTTATGTTAAATACTGCATGTGAGGAATGAAAACAATAGAACCATTTGGTCTGAACACCTTCAAAGGACAACATCTGGGAACAAAACACCCGAACACTCAACCGAGCTACAGGAGGTGTTCAATACAGAAGCTAATAGTAAACAATCATCCAATCAATAAACGACCATCCATCAATAAACAGTCTCATTAAACATCCTTTAGTAGGGTTACTGACTGAAACAGATGGAGTGAAACCTGTTGAAAGTGTCCACATACATGTGTCAGTTTGTTCATTTCTCAGATTGTTGGGAATCAGCTGAAGGGGGCGGAGCTTCACACTTCATTCCAAACAGCCACGAAAACGCAGCAGCAGCTTCACTCGGTCGAAGGAAAACAACTTTGTTGAGGAATAAAATTCCAACTTGTATCACAAACCACAGTGAAATTAAAATACAACAGAAGATATTTAGTCTGTGTTCACAGGCACTGACTCCATCTTTATTTTTACAGGAACAGAGACAGAGTTACAAATATACGGTTTGGATTTTTACAAAACACATAGAACAGTCACACAACAGTGAACAACAGCTGGACTGAAACGTCCTCAGTGAGTCAGAGCAGGGAGGAGGGAGGAAACAGACCAGCTTCCTCAGACAGGATACAGCATCCTGGAATCTACGGCCTCCGAGGCCTCACCCCAACCCTCCAACTTTTCCTCTGACGCTGGGAGGAGCAAGAAGAGAATCAACAACTTCATACTTCAGGCACAGACCTGCAGTGAGCATCAGCTTTCATGTTAATTCATCACTAATAATCCACAGTAACATCCTAATGAAACAAAACATATGACGTCAAACCAAAGAGGCACATTCGAGAAAGTTGATTAGAGCTGAGTGAGATTTGATTAGTTGAATGTAAATGTATGTAAATATTTGTAATGTGAGGACAGGTGTAAATATTTGTAATGTGAGGACAGGTGTAAATATTTGTAATGTGAGGACAGGTGTAAATATTTGTAATGTGAGGACAGGTGTAAATATTTATAATGTGAGGACAGGTGTAAATATTTGTAATGTGAGGACAGGTGTAAATATTTATAATGTGAGGACAGGTGTAAATATTTGTAATGTGAGGACAGGTGTAGATATATTTACCTATTATGTAATTGCAATGCTACCAGCATTACAAGTTCTCTTCTCCATTGTTCAAAGTGTAACTAAGTCTTCATGCTTGTTGCTGCCTGTAAAATATTTTATTCTTTTTATTCTTTTTCATAAATTTCATGAATATTGTTGTATTGTATTCGTCTTAATAAAAATTATATCATTATAATTAAATAATAATCCTACCGTCACATTCTCCCGGAACCTTGTGGATCGGTTCCCTGTCGGACTCTTGTCCGTGTTGCACCAAACAAACGTTCCGCTTCTCTGAGCCCGGGATGCGTCCTGTGGATGTTCTGTGGACGTTTCTGTCTCTGTGTTTTCTTGTTGCTTTCTGTTTCCATGGCAACAGGAGGTTTGCCACATGTCGTGTTTACGTTGTGTTTCAGGATCTGATTCGTTACGGGAAAACAAAACAAAACCAACGAGACGATTTCCTGCGAGTGTTCGACGTCCCGAAGAGGTGACGTCACACAGTGTGACGTATTAGTTGTACAAGTCTGACATGTGTAGCTGCAGGTTACTTCCTCACCACGTGGTTTCTCTGCTTCCAGGTGGTTCTGGCACTTCTACGTCATCTCTGTTTTATGGAACGGTTTCCTTCTCATCGTGTACCTCGACTCCATACGTCATCAGTCCTTCCCATCTTGGCTCACCAGGACTGTGGACGTGTTGACGGGCGGACCGAGCGACGACACTCAGGGTGAGCCGCCTCTTTCAGGTGTCTGTTTGCCGGTCATACAGGTGTGTGATGTCACTCGTGTCCTGTGTCAGTCCCACAGCTGTCCACAGTCCTGGTGCAGCTGCTTCTGAGTGTCCACTCCCTCCGGAGGCTGCTGGAGTGTCTGTGGGTCAGTGTATTCTCTGATGGCTCCATGCACCTGGTCCAGTACCTGTTCGGCCTCGGATACTACATCATCCTGGGGCTGACGGTGCTCTGCTCAGACCGCACGGGGACAGGTGAGACTGGCACCGGTCCTCCATCCAGGACTCCCTGGTTATGCTCTGTGGTACTAATGTTTGTTCTGTTCAGGGAACGATGACCTGCTCTCTCAGCTGAACTGGCTTCATGTGGCTGGACTTGGACTTTTCATGTGGTCCTCATTGCTGCAGCATCAGTCTCTGGTTCTGCTGGCCCAGCTTCGGATGGGGAAGTCAGGTGGGACTTGATCTACTTGTTTGACTACAAAGGACCACAGACTTTCCCACAGTGTCTCACTGATTCTGTAGATATTCCAGCACTAACATCATGAGTGGGTCCATGCTCTCTCAGGATGGGGGCACGCTGGTACATGAAGCTCTGAGCTGCAGTATTTGATGTCAGTGTGATAACTATCTGCTCGGTGCTGTGTGCTGAAAACACAATGCTGATATAAACACTGTCGTGAGTGCAGCTTGTGTGTCTATGTGTTACAGGAACAGTGGAGACTCTGAGTCACCGAATCCCAGAGGGAGGCTGGTTCCACCTGGTTTCGTGTCCACATTACTTTGCCGAGCTGCTGATCTACGTCTCGCTGAGCCTTGTTTTCAGAGGCTGCTCTTTGACCTGGTGGCTTGTGGTCCTTTATGTGCTCTTCAATCAGGCACTGGCAGGACAGCTCTGTCATGAGCATTACATTAGCAAATATAAATCTTATCCTAAGCACAGAAGAGCTTTCATACCTTTTGTGCTGTGACTGGATGTCTGAGGAGCTGAAGGTGTAAATCCCAGAACTCTGTCCGTGCTCTGAGCTGCCCTGAGCTCTCAGGACCGCAGCACAAGCTTCCAGGTGTGAATGTTTCCAACTTGTTATAACTGATGTGTAAGTTTTATATGTCTCTTTAAAGTAAAAATGTTTTCATCATTTTGAGAAACCCAAACCATCATTTAATACTTAATTTAATTCTGCAGTGCAACATCCACGGAGGTTATTTTAATGAAAAAAACAATAAACGCACTAACAATAGGAGTAATAATAAAGTTTTCCACTGGATGGCGACATATGCACACACGTGTCAACGTTTTCTACTTTAAACTGGTCAGGACTTCGAATGGTGTCATTATTTAGCGGTACGTACATTTACATGTTTATTAATAGTCACGTGTTTAATTAAAGTCACGGTGATGAACAACCCACCGTGAATACTCCACTGCTTCAGCTGTAATAGTTGTTGACAGTGAAACTATCCAGTCACTGAGCTGTTCATTGCGTACGTCAGTTTACGCACGACGTCATTCATCTGACGGGCCAATCAGTTGTCAGCTTTTCTTCTCAGGGCGGCAGCAGGAGTCTAAGTTCCTGTGTGCGCGTGGCCCGGTCCCTGTGATCGTGACGTGTTTCACCGCGGAGCCCCCACTGCACCCCCTTAGCATGAAGTTACCCGGTCAGTCACCTGGTTAGTTACCGATGGTATGAGTGAGTAACGAGGGAGTCTCCGATAAGTCTAGTTCCGTTTGTTGTGAAGAAAAATGTCGGCGACTGTGGGAAGGCGCGTGAGGAGGGCCGCGATCAGCGTGCTGTTTCCGGTCGTATTGTTGTTGTTTGTCGGAGTCTCCGCGGTCCCCGAGGAGCGGCCGGTTCCAGAGCAGCAGCCCGAGGTAACAGCTCCGACTCCGTTTCACATCACAGGGTTCACCCGGAGCAGAGGCTCCGTCTGTGGAGCTGCTGGAGCTAGCAGCTAGCAGCACAAGCTAACACATCACAGAGTGTTCCGACCGCAACAGAAGATACTTTAGTCATCAGTGTGTCCAGCTGCTCACATCAAACCCACAATCACAACAATAAACAACATAAAACAAGATAAATATATGTAAAAATACATGTTAGCCGCAGGTAGCAGCACATGCTAGCACATCCTCATTAGCTACAGCAGCTGATGTGTTAACAGGTTACCAGCAGGTTTACCTGGTGACTGAGTTAAAGATGAGCAACATTCACTTAAGTTATGAACACAGAACCTCAGCTAGCTAAGGTAACTGTGACTAACTAACAGTGATTGCCTTAAATGACTGATGTCTGTGTCTAACTGCAACTAACGAACTGTGACTAACTTAGCTAGTTATCTGACTAACTTAACTAACTACCAGTGAATTGCTAACTGTGAATACCTGACACTAACTAGCTGTGTGTTACTGTGTCCCTGTGTCCAGCAGAAAGCTCCCAGTCCCCACCCAGTGGGCCCACTGGTTTCTGAGGATGGCTCCACTAAAGGTAACCTGGGTTTCATTCACGCCTTTGTGGCGTCCATCTCCGTCATCATCGTCTCTGAACTGGGAGACAAGACCTTCTTTATTGCTGCCATTATGGCCATGAGGTACAACCGCCTCACCGTGCTGGCCGGTGCCATGTTGGCTCTGGGGCTCATGACTTGTCTTTCAGGTTAGTAAAAACTGATGTTTGTGTTAAACCGGTTTATGGAGTGGTTCATCCGTCACCTGCTGGTTAACTGTGAGTAACTGTGGCATTCCCTCCCAGTGCTGTTTGGCTACGCCACCACCATCATCCCCAGGATCTACACGTACTACGTGTCCACGGCTCTGTTCGCCATCTTTGGCGTGCGCATGCTGAGGGAGGGGCTGAGGATGAGTCCAGATGAAGGTCAGGAAGAACTGGAGGAGGTGCAGGCAGAGATCAAGAAGAAGGATGAAGAGGTAAAACTGACACTTAAGCTTACTTTATACTCACGCGCAAAACTGCGCCTGCGTTGCATCACGTGACCGATGCATACACATTTGCAACACATGCTGCGCACACGTACCCGCACACAAGATGTCTCAGACGTCACCTCTCCTGATTGGTCCGTTTGTAGTCACATGCTGTGATGCCGTGGTGCCTTGTACGGGACAGTAAAATACCTACCGAAATTGCCTTATAAATGCAGAAGAAACTCCACCGTCTGTTGTCTTGGCCAATACCAGCCGTATAGCAACACCCCCAACGAGGGAAACTGCAGCGACATTTTCAAAACAGCGCACGTAGGTTGCGCTGGAGTATAAAGGCAAAATGCGACCCTCACTCACATTCATCCTATCACTCTGCTGCTTACAAGCCAAGATCACTTAGAATACTTTTAAAGTTGCTACCATGGTAACACCAGGCTGCAGGGGAGTCTGGGTAACTTAACCCCTGTGACAACACTGATCATAAACGCCCCCAGGGATGTTGGAGTGTCAGCAGAGCAGCTGTGGACTGGTTCAGCTCCCTCAGCCCTGTTGTGTGTGGGTGTGTCTGTGGGCGTATCTGTAAACAAACGTGGTGTCCGGTGGTACCAGTCATCTGTCTCCTCCTCCTGTCTGTGCAGCTCCAGCGGTCAAAGCTCATTAATGGGTCTCCAGATGTGGAGGCTGGCTCAGGGGCAAGCCTCCCCCAGGGAAAGTGGCACAGCTTCATCTCCCCCATCTTCATCCAGGCTCTCACCCTCACTTTCCTCGCAGAGTGGGGGGACCGCTCACAGCTGACCACCATCATCCTGGCTGCCCGGGAGGTTTGTTAATACACCACCATGCACATTCACTCCTCTAGAAAAGACTCTGGATGATTTTCTACAGCCTAAATATCCAAGACACTTCTAAACTTCGCAGGATCCGTTTGGAGTGGCAGTGGGCGGAACCATCGGACACTGCATGTGTACAGGACTGGCTGTGATTGGAGGAAGGATGATTGCCCAGAAAATCTCTGTCAGAACAGGTGAGACAATCATTACTCCACACCTGTGGACCTAATGGGTCATTCCTCACAAGGTTTCAGGAACTTTGGTTTCAAAAGACAGGGTTTCTGCGGGGATTTAAAAAGTCTAAAATCCAGTCATTTCAATTTAAGGCTGCAAAATGTCTAAAATTAAATACGATTTTGAAAGGTCTTAACAGTGCATTAACGTTACTTTCATTTAAAATAAATGCATAAACTTCAGTGTCGCGTTTAATTGTTTTGATTTTTGAAGATGCTGTAACATAACAAACCGGAACTAAAGTACCTGGGCAGCCCGGTCACAATTCATCGAGCACAACCAGCTAATGTGCTGTGCGCCGCGTTGTGTTACAGCCTGCAGTGTGTGCTTACAGCCTGCAGTGTGTGCTTACAGCCTGCAGTGTGTGGTTACAGTGTGCGGTTACAGTCTGCAGTGTGTGCTTACAGCCTGCAGTGTGTGCTTACAGCCTGCAGTGTGTGGTTACAGTGTGTGATTACAGTCTGCAGTGTGTGCTTACAGCCTGCAGTGTGTGGTTACAGCCTGCAGTGTGTGGTTACAGTGTGTGGTTACAGTCTGCAGTGTGTGGTTACAGTGTGTGGTTACAGCCTGCAGTGTGTGGTTACAGTGTGTGGTTACAGCCTGCAGTGTGTGGTTACAGCCTGCAGTGTGTGGTTACAGTGTGTGGTTACAGCCTGCAGTGTGTGGTTACAGTGTGTGGTTACAGCCTGCAGTGTGTGGTTACAGACTGCAGTGTGTGGTTACAACCCGCAGTGTGTGGTTACAGCCTGCAGTGTGTG
>OOFC01008033.1:2230-12697 GCA_900323345.1 Pseudochromis fuscus
GGCGAGCAGGAGCCCCGCGCCCGGCCTCCCAGGTCCCAAAGAGAGCCCAGCAGGGGTCCCGCTTCGCCCTGTCCCTCGATGTCCCCACCAGCATCCTCAGTGTCCTCATAGACCTGGCCAAGAACCAGGACATGAGGACCAAGGCGGCAGCCAATGCAGAACTGATGGCACGAATAGGCAAGAGGAAATGAAGGTCTGGAGGTGTGATGGAGAAAACACAAACGATGTTAGTTCAGGTGGAAGCAGTGGTTGCCGTCAGTATCTGTTCTGTAGAGCTTAGATCTGCTTTTATATTTGTACTAAATAACCTCTCAGATTATTTTAACCTCCCCCGTGGACTGGAAGACCAATCATTACAGAGAAGGATGTAAACCAGTCACATAAGCTGGACACTGCAAACAATGTCAGACGCTGTAAGATGAAGCTGGTCTTTTGTCTCAAACATTATTCACCAGTGGGTCAGACACTGTGCTTGGAAATCTGTTTCTTGTGTTTGCATGTGTAATCTTGAATTCAAAGAAAAGCTTGTTCAATTAAATCCAATATGATAATCAGATTTTTTTTCCCCCCTAATTCATTTCTGCACTGATATGAGACACGCTTACTCGAATTACAAACATCAACAGCCCATAAATGAATGGGTCTGATCCAAACGAGCCTGCGTCACCCACAGCAGGGCCTGATGAGTGATAACAGCACAAAGACACAGGCAGGATATTGACCTCTGAGAGAACAACAGACCCTTTCTAAAGACCTTTGTTCACTAATACTTGATAAAATTGGCAAACAAGTCGCAGCTATTTTAAGTCGGATGCATTATCTGCTCCAGATTCGACTAATATCTACGGCATGATTCATCTGTGCTCCTACACTGAGCAGGAAATGTGAAGCAACAGAGTGAAATAAACGGCTCATCTGATTTGCATTTGAGTTTCTTCTGTTTTACGCTGGTCGTGACCTTGACTTATGTTATGTTCAAACTACTGCTGCTTCAATAACTGCGAATATAACAGAAAATCAACACTAATGCAGAGAAACACGTGAAATACATTAAAATAGAAAAGATATAAATCAGTGAGGCCACTAATACACTGCTTAGCAACATGGATATCGTGACATAACAATATTCAGGTTTTCTCATCACATCATAAGTAATGAAACAAACAAAACCAGCAGTTCACTCCATGTTTAACCTCAAGATGTTTTCTGTATCTCAGGGGATCCGTCCACATGTGATTTCAATTTAAAAATGTGTTTACACTGAACACAGACACACAGCATGCACTGGAAAAAATGCCCCTCCAAAAACAAGAAAAAAAAAATATTTCAAGGTACTTTTACCTTGAAATAAGTGAAAAAATCTGCCAGTAGAACAAGTTTATATTTGTTTGGTAAGATTGACTCAACAAGATATTTAAGATGCATCGTCTTAAAACAAGTCCCTCCATCTTGATGAAATGTTACTTGTAAAGTAAATTATCTTAAATCAAGTGGGATGAGACATTTTGACTAAAAATAAGACTAATAAACTTGGTAAAATTTTTCTTTTTTGCAGTGTGTGACTCAGGTTTATTCAAATTTGGGAAAATTTTCAGCAAAAAATGATTATTGAAGATATGTTTTTATTTTCCTGTTAAAAACTAATAACTTACATTTTCACAACTTATATATTAAGTCATCCTGGAGGGTAAAGGTATAAAATACAGATAATATGATGCAGATATATTTATGAAATGTTGATTATTATGTTGTTGTGTTTTTGAATTTCTTACAATTTAGCTCACAATACATAAAAAAGTGACAAATGTTGAACTATAATAAACAGGGAGCCAATAATAAATTGATTTCCACTAAATGGACACACTGGAAAATGAAGACACATAAAAAAATCATAAAACTGTTTGAGTCCAGATACATTAGAAAATATCAATGAATTAACTTTTCCAAATATGAACATGTGTTTGTCCATTTAATGATTAATCAGAAGAGTAAAACTGTTTCTTCAGTGTTTCTTCAGGGCAGGTATCACAATACATATTTTTCTGGAGGCTGCTCTGGTTGATGTAATAAGTTTTCAGTGGAGGTGGCAGAAAAAAAAAAGTACATTTAAGAAGTGAGTGACTCAGACCTCATTAATATTCCTGTGTCAGACCAAACATCCATCTGTCACTACATAAAGAGGGAGATGTCATCGTTACCCCTCTACTTGAATATGTTATAGAAATATTTCAATAATTTCAAAAAGTATTTACAGCACTAAAACGTGACATTGTGATACATTTATAAAAGCTTGTAATTTTTTTCTTTATGCTTTCAACAGTTTTATGATAGTTTGTTGTTACAAGCTTTTCAGGCTATGTTTTTGTAATTGTATTAATTTGCACGGAGCTACGGAGTCTGAAGAGCTCACATATCTTGTGCGCACAAGTTATGGATCTCATATTAGATGATTGCATTATGGAGTAATAACACAACGAGCATGGTCTTGATAGAAATACACTTAAGAAATCAAAAGATTATGAAGTTATAAACACAACTTACGAACTTAGGATCTAGGTTAATTAATTGTGCGTAAAAGATTTAAAAAATAAATTAACGCGGGAATTCAGGGACTCCAGAGATAATATATGTTCCCACAAGATAATTGACACGTGAGCACAGGTTATGGATCTTGTATTAGATGTCTGCATTTTAGCAATGGAGAAATAACATGATGAACATTACCTTGATATAAATCCATTTGTGAACAATTTATAAACGCAGCTCTTCAAACTGCAGACATACCATGCCTGTACGTGCACATTTTAACATATTAATACGAAGCAATTACCTTGTGTGCGCAGGATAATTAACGTGCACACAGGTTTTTGCAGGACTTTAGGGACAATAATGCAGAAAATATCATTAAAACAATGAATCCATGAAACCACAACGTTGTTTACAGTGATTGAAGTTCAAACCAGGTCATACGGTTATATTATTATTAAATGTTAAACCTTGTTATTAGAGATTAAACTCCATCATTCAGACTTTACGTCACAATGCTGCTTACACGTGAACGCATCACGGGAATTCTGCGATGCTGGTGTTAAAACTTACAGTAGCTTCAGTTTTCTTGCTAGTAACTAGATTATTTACTTCAGTACAATTCTAAACTGAGGACACTTATACTTACTTATACTTGTAGAAGCTGTTGTAACATAGATACTTTTACTTTTACTGAAATATTTACAAAAACCTTCCGAGGTGTAATTCGTCACCTCTCCACGTGATGTCGTCGTTTCGTTTCCTCTTCATAAACAATATCAACCTGTAACTATCAACCTGTACCTGTGGCTGTTACTTACACAGTTTGGTTAAAGTTGCTTATTTTCACTTTCACTGTAAATATGTGGTAATGTGAGGGTCAGGAGTTCACAAGTTCAGCTTTTAACCGCAGGTAAACAGCAGTGGACATGTTGCAGTGTTTAATTGGTGTGAACCAGGTGTTGTTAATGAGGCCTCACAAACTCACGTGGAGACACTTCACAGCAGCAACACGCGGGGAAGGTAAGGCTGAAAACACTTCACATTTCTCCATATAGCTCCACAGGATTTTGTTTGGCTTTGATTTGACTTTGTTCTGATTTATTACTGAACATGTTTTTACACGCTGGAAAAATGCTGTGTTGTTTTAACTCAGAACTGGGTAAATACTGGACTGACTGGGTGGATTTAACCCTGGAAGATGGGAGTGGAAACAGCAGAATGGTCCTGGGTAAAAACTACAAAATGTTGGATTAAAAACAATAACATTTGGTGTAAAAATACAACAGAATTTTGGATAAATATACCAATATCTAGGATAAAGTAGCAAAACGTTGGGTATGAACACACAGGTCTGGAGAAAACACCAATATGCTGGGTAACAACAGTCAAATTTGGGGTAAAAACAGACTACTGGGTGAAAAATGCACAATGTTGGGTATAAACTCCAAAGTCTTGAGTAAAAACACTAAATGTTGGGTAAAAACAATAAAATATAGGGTTAAAACACAAAACTGTGTTGAATATGCCTAGTATGTAAGTTAGTCCAGTATTTACCCAGTTCTGGATTAAAACATCCCATCATTTGTTAGTGTAGAAACCAGTGGTTTGTGTTACTGTTTATTTGTGATGGAATTTCAACTTTTGTTCTAGTTTCAACAACTTGACTGTAACGACTACTTTAGCCCAAAGCACATTATCATGTGTCGTGATGTTATGAACCTGAAGCTGCTTATCCTGCAGCATGTTCACTGTGAACCTCAGAACCTTTCATAATCCTACATTTTAATTCTACATCACTTTCCCTTCACACTTCACAGTCCTGACATTCATGAGAGGATCAGACTGTACAATAATCAAACAATATATTTAATGTCACAACTGTGTGTTCTTCATGTGTGAGGAGATTATTTTCACTTCCTTATGCCACAGCTGTGCAGCAGACTGTGAATGTGAATGATGTCCTCTCAGCTGTGTGGGAACTTTAAAACTCACAGACAGGCTGCAATATGGCCGCAGGCCACGGACACTGAGTTGTGTAAGAGAGCGAGTGTCATTCATCCTCCCTAAAAAAAAAAAAATGGTGGGATGTTTTGAACCAGAACTACATGCTGGGTTAATTTAACCCAGTAAGGTGGGGGGACAGTAAAATGTTGGAAAAAAACAAAAAAATAATAAAATGTTGGATTAAAAATAATAAAATGTTGGATCAAAATAGTAAAATGTTGGATCAAAACAATAAAATGTTGGATTAAAAATAATAAAATGTTGGATAAAAATGGTAAAATGTTGGATAAAAATGGAAAAATTTTGGATAAAAATAATAAAATGTTGGATACAAATGATAAAATAGGGTATAAACAATATAATGTTGGATAAAAATAATATAATGTTGGACAAAAATTGTGAAATGTTGGATAACAATAATGTTGAATAAAAATAATAATGTTGGCTAAAAACAGTATAATGTTGGATAAAATAATAAAATGTTGGATAAAAATGGTAAAATGTTGGATAAAAAGGGTAAAATGATGGATAAAAATAATAAAATGTTGGATAAAAATGGTAAAATGTTGGATAAAAATAAAATGTTGGATAAAAATAATGTTGCACAAAAATTGTGAAATGTTAGATAAAAATAATAAAATGTTGGATACAAATAAAGAAATGTCGGATAAAAACAATATGTTGAATAAAACAATAATAAAATGTTGGGTAAAAACAGTTAAATGTTGGGTTAATTTAATGTTTGGTAAAATGACAAATTTCCAGGTAAAACAGTAAAATATCGTCTAAACTTCTGTTGCTGGGTTCAAACTTTATCTTTATAAAACATCTTTATAGTTTTTATCCACATCAGTAGAAGCTGTGAAATGTTTTTTAAATCCACACACAGGTGATGTCAGCAGCTGTAGCTGGTGTTGTGTAACATGATGTGATCGGACTGGGACGTGGGGACACTCCTCCGTCCTCAGTGTGTGAGACGGTGTGTCCTGAACGTTGACCGATGACCTCATTTGGGAAATGTTGAAGATTTGTCGTCACTGTCGCACAATCTTCTTCCAGCTCTGACTGGGACAAAGGTCACAGAGGCTGAGGACATCGTCTTTAAAGGGGAATTTACACATTTACACCTTTTTTGTTTCTCACTTTATGCTTCTTTAGAGAAAAATAAAAGGAGAGAGTTCAGCTGGAACATGACAACTATTAATGTTTAAATTTAATTTGAAACCATCATATTTTACCAACTAATTCTTCTGGTGACGTGTTTAATTTTGGACTTTTTATTTCCTACGTCACCTCGACTGATATTGAGTCTTATATAACATCCTGCCCTCGTCCTCTACAGTTGATTACAATTTGATTTGTGCTTCTCAGTGCATTAAAAATTACATTAATTACATAAAGTTTTTCAAGTCTGTCCTCTGGGTAGTTCACACAACACTCTCTTAATACTTATGTAAACAGTGAATGTGTGTTTTGCTGTTTATTTGGAGTGACACACTAAGATGCTCAGATATTATAATAACTGTGTTTCTGTATGTAACCAACTGGACTCCGGGGCCAGTGGGAGTGTTCAGGGAGTTTCTCAATAAAGCCGCCGCCTTGCAAAGCAGCTCAACAGTCATCAGCACAAAGTTCAAGTGGTGCAAGAAGCAGCAGCAAAAAAACTGAGCGTGCACATTATCACTGAGGCTTAGTGGTGAACACAGATCTGGGAGCAGCACTGCAGGAGTCACCACCTTCAGAATTATATTTAAACAGCTGGTGAAGTTACACCTTTTATTTCTCTGTAAGGTTTTCTCTGTGAAATAGCTTCTGATCATCTGCTTTGATTGATTATTGGAATGTAAAGTTTGAAGTAGCAGTGTTGACACCGGTGCTTGTGCTTCCTGCTGCAGGTCGAGGTGTTCGTAGATGGATTGTGCCATGAAGTCTCTCACTCTCCTGACTCCATCCTCCCTCTCTAAGTAAGAGCAGGATCCTCTCAACAGCTACAATGAGATATTTGATCGGCTGTTGGGGGTTTTTAATTTCATTTTGTTGGTTTCCAGGTGTGTGACCCAGCAGCTCTTGCCGGGTCGAGCTCCTCGGCCGAGACCCTTCAGGGTCACCGTTGCAGACCGGAGCGTGAAGAAAGGCATCATGGCGGGAACGTTAGAGGACCTGATGAACAAGGTGAGGAAGGGGCTCAGGTGGAACGATGATGATGATAATTTTATTTTATTTATAAAGCACTTTAAGTCAAAGTGTTGTACATGGACATAAAAACAATTTGGCAATAAAAACTTCAGAAATACACAAGTATATAGTGGACAGTAAAACAGACACAATAAAACAAATAATTTAAGACTCCAAAGCAGCAGTAAACAGGTGGGTCTTCAGCTTCAGTAGAAGATGCCTGATTTCAACAGGAAGAGTTTCGTAATGTTGCTGCACAGACAGAAAAGGCCCGTTCACCGACTGTCTTTTTATGGACCTTTGAGACACTCAGAAGCCCCGTCCCCTGAGGAGGAGGAGGAGGATGAACTGGTGACTGGTCTGTTACTTACTGCTGCAGCCTCTGTGGTGATTGTACATGACTCAGGCTCATGCAGGTGAAAGTTAACGGGGCTGAGGTGTCATGTCTGAGTAAAGGTGCATTTCCACTTCATGGTACCACCTCACCTCCACTGCAAAAAGTGCCTGGTACGACTTTAGTACCTCCTCTCCTGCGGTTCCAAAAAAAGGACTCGGTCAGGTACTAAAATCTTATTGGTCGGAATCATCACTGCGTCATCACTTTTGTACCCACAACAGTCTACACGGTTATAGTCAGCATAACAAGTTTCTACTATGTGGAGAAAACCACTAAATAGATCAGTTTAATCTACAATAACAGGCTTTAGTGCAACGTTAACAATTTATTTAAAAACATCAGCTGAAAAAACATGAGCTCTGAACACCCGGTCGGTGGATCAGCTGACTGAGGTTGTAGCAGAGCTCATATCTCTTTAACCAGACTCTAACTTGATGAATTAACAACATATTTGAAGTAAAAACAACTCATTTCTCATCTGAAACAATCTTCAAACTGCTTCAAACGCAGGCGAGTAGATGATATGTAGGATAGTGGAAAAGTGCCTTATGTTACGATGTTCACACTCGGCTGGTTTCATCTGTCTGGAGACAGCTAAATACAAGTGTGAACAGCCACCAAACCTGCACTGAGGTCTGATCACTCAACTAAAAGTGTGAAAAATAAAACGAATCACTTCACAAAGTCTTTTATTCCTTCTGCTGTTCAGCCTTTAAACACAAGCCCAAACCAGTTTATATTGTAGATGAAATAGTTTTATTTTTAGAGGATTTATTTATTGGATCTATTGTTGGATTTACCATTTAACTGATTTGATGTTTTATGCATGTGGAAAATCTGCAGATGAATTGCCCATTTGGGATAAATAGTTGTCAAACCTCAACGGAGTCTTTTGTAGTGTGAACGCTGATGCGTCTCAGATAAGGACGAGACAGAAGAGACTTGTTTAGTCTCCTTTGTCTGTCCCTGCGCTCATTTGCAACTCATAAATGAAAAGCCAGTTTAAATAACTGTTTCCAAAATCTGGCATTAAGAGGTAAGATGATTTAATAATCCCACACCTCAGAAATTACTGTGATGTGATAACTGTGCAGCCCTGTGCAGGACAGTTTGGAGACTCATGTAAATACCAGGTTTGTCTCAGCTGTCCAGTTGTGATCCGATTGTCCGAGATGCAAGAAACAAGTGTGAACAGGGTTTGTGATGATGCCTCAATGATCTGTGGCACATTTCCTTACTGTTTGTTTTTATTTTCCTCTCAGGTCAGTGACTCTCTGGGTTTACTCTGCGTCGGTACGTTGGTGCTGGAGGACGACGGCACCAGCGTGGACACGGAGGACTTCTTCAAGGTGCTGCCTGAAAACGCTGTTCTCATGGTCCTGGAGAAAGGACAGAAGTGGACGCCACATCCTGTACGTGTGAGACTGTTTCACATTCACCCACTAGATGGCGCTCCCGATCAGCTGCTTCACCACAGTGCACAGGCTCAACACTCTGATGGTCTCCTTTTTAATTCAGCATTTGTTGTGCCTCTGATTGTTTGATGTGGACAGACAGGAAAATATCTGATTCTTTAACGCAGCAGCCATGAATACGAACCAATCTGTTGTGGGAAGAATAATGCACCGACTATTCACTGACATGTTTTATCCTTCACAGTGAATAGGAGAGTAATGTGTCAGTGATTGTGCAGAGTGAACGCCAGAAATTAATTTCTTTCTTCATAATTTTTTAGAGAAAGACGAAAGGCGGAGGCAGATTAATCAGACCCAGGGGTGTCATCACTTCTGAATAGTGTTCACCCAAAAAGCAATTAATTTCCACAGAAACTGCTGCATGCAATTATTTGGAGCCCCCCTCCCCAGATGTTATTTTTTGTGTGCTGCCCTCACGCTGACATTGTCTTCATATCATCACTGAAGGAAGCTGCGTGTCGGTGCAATCACAACGTGGCCGTTAGACCTGACTTGTTTCTCCTCCTGTCACCTCGCAGAACAAGCTCTCCAGAGATCAGCTCAGCGAGCGCAGGCAGCAGCACCGGACAGATGTGGCCAAGCTGACTTTGGACCTCTACAAGAACAACCCCAAGGAATTCATTGGCTGCCTGAATGTGAAGGCGACCCTGTACGGTGCTTATTCGGTATCCTATGACCTGCGCTGCTATGCCGCCAAAAATATGCTAAAGTGAGTGACGGAGTCTGCCAATGATCTGAGACCTCCTCGTCAATTTATGCTGTTGTGTTGAACTATTATGCGACTAATTGTCATCAACTCGGTAACTTCAGTGACATTAATATTGGTTTGAATGAATCCCTCAATTCTGTTATCATTGCGAGTTTTTCCCTGCTGTATATCATCCGTTACACTATTGCGTGCAGGCCCATGTGAAGTCATTGTTACCATGTACACCTGTGTGGGTGGTAAACTGGTCAGATCACGGGGGAACAAAGGGTAGATTTTACTGAGATTAATTTTGGCAGCAGTTATGTCATCGCTGCTGAGATCTGCTGCTTTTCGGCTTTGGCACGGAGCCTCGGTCAGAGAGGATTACATTCTGCAGACTTGTCAAATAGGACGCTCGCATTGCTCTGCAAGAGGTTGCAGAGGTCTTAGTTTTTATAAAATGCAGCCGGTGCCAGAAATGACCATCGGAGGTTCGTTTTCCTCTCGGCTGCTGCTGCTACTTAAAAAATGAATTTTTCAGGTTATATCAAGATGATAGATCGATGACACATGGATGCTGCTGTTTGTGCACCAGTGTCCAGTTGTGTCTGTGTAAATGGGAGTTGGCTCTGTCTCACCACATCCCTCTGTGTTTGCTTCTAGGGAGGCTCTGCGCTGGGCCACCTTCTCCATGCAGGCCACAGGTCACATCCTGCTGGGCTCCTCCTGCTATATCGAGCAGATGCTGGACGAGGAGGAGAAGGCCGAGAGGAGCCTGGCGCTGCCGCAGGAGAGCAGGATCAGGCAGCTGAGGAGCCTGCTGCTGAGGAAGATCTCCCGCTCGTGATGGACCGACAGGAACGAAGAGAACCACAGTTTAGATGTTTCACTTTTCCACCATTGCAGATAACAATCTCCTCTCACTTGGTTTTTGTCTGTTACATTTTTATTTTTTTGCCAACACCACAAGTTATTCCTCAGAAAGCACTTTTTTCTTCTTCCTATGGAGACATAATAAATAAAACCCTTTTTATATTCACAAACTCCAATTGAGTCTTCATACAGTAGTGAGTTCAGAAGTGCAGTGTGAGCCCATTAAGCTGCATGGATGTGTGTGTGTGTGTGTGTGTGTGTGAGGGAGACGGACGCAGCAGGGGAGAATTCCACAGTTAAGCCATCAAAAAATCAAGACACGCTTC